>VZTL01021106.1:29822-75434 GCA_013400535.1 Scopus umbretta
GGCCTGGAGAGCAAGCCTTATGAGAGCAAGCGGCTGAGGGAACTGGGGTTGTTTAGTTTGGAGAAGAGGAGGCTGAGGGGAGACCTTATCGCTCTCTACAATTTCCTGAGAGGAAGGTGTAGTGAGGAGGGTGCTGGCCTCTTTGCCTGAGAGACAGGACAAGGGGTAATGACCTCAAGTTGCGCCAGGGGACGTTTAGATTGGAGATTAGGAAAAATTTCCTTACTGAAAGAGTGGTGAGGCATTAGAACCGTCTGCTCAGGGAGGTGGTGGAGTCCCCATCCCTGGAGGTGTTCAAAAAACATCTAGATGTGGTACTTCAAGACATGGTCTAGCAGGCATGGTGGTTTGGTTTTTTGTTGGGTTTATTTGATTGTTTGCTGTTTGTGTTTTTGTTTTTGTTTTGGTTTTTTTTTTGGGGGGGAGGTGTTGATGGTTGGACTAGATGATCTCAGAGGTCTTTTCCAACCTTAACAATTCTATGATTCTATGATTCTAGTTGAATAGATAGGGAATGCAAGAATGGGGTATAAAGCCACTTAGTTCTAGGGCATGAAAGCTAAGGCTTCATGTTTTCGGTGACATTGTTAATGCAAGGGCAGTAAGAATCATAGCTGAGGAAGCCACAGCATAATCGAGGTTGTTGAGGTTTTACTATCTTGCTATCTAGACCTGCTCACAGTAGCGTCAGGTGGCACAGTGGCAAGGTTTCCTGTGCCCATCTGATCCTGCTGGCATTACAGATTGCACCTGTACGAGCAGCACATGAGCTCTTTCCTTCTGGAGTGGTGTATCCAAAATGTCCTGGGGTTAATGTTTAACCTGATTGCAAAGTGGGATTTGTGTCTAATTTCTGAAGGGACAGAAAGGTGCCCCTATATGTCTAAGACCATGTCCTTCATTATAGAAAGTTTCTGTAGGTTTTGGGGTTGCATTCCTTGGTTGATCTCTTTCTGCTGATACATTATGTGGTCTAAATTTCCACACTGTGTTGCCCTACTGGCAGCATAGAAGTTTTCCGATGACTGATTTGTTAGCCTTCAGCTGTTCACAAATTAACGAGGGGTTTATTAAGATGCAAGACTTCACTCAGGTTTCTAGTTCCTGACTATAAAGGCCATGGGCTGGAGACCATCCTTGAGATAACACTTCCAGAGTCTGTGGCCTGTTTAGGGAAGCAAAATAAAATAGAAAACCAATATTCTAATATTGGAGAACCGTAAATGAGAATGACTACTACACAGTTTCATGGGTCAGTGCCATATGCTGCTAGGCTCGTTCAAGATCCCTCACCTTCTGTATGTAATTGTTTGAGCAGGCAGGAAAAATAATCCTCCCCTTTGCTGTGGTGGCTCTGTGGCATCAGGAAGCTGAACTGAAGTCCTGAAGCATTGTGGAAGCAAGCCTGGAAGGCATCTGTCTGGCTGGGGAGTCCCGGCCAACATGGAATTTCTAAAAGGAAATACTTTACCAGCCTATGGGGGTGGAAGAAAAAGAGTGAGAGAGAGAGAGAAAAAGAGGAAAAAGCAGGTTTCACAAAACTAACACATTCCACTTGATGAGTTTTATAATATTGGTGAAAGGAGAGGAATATTATATGCTTTTGCAGTCTGATTCTATGTTTTCTTCTTTAAAATCTCCTACAGTTTCCTTCCCATTCATAATGATCCCATTGCTCCGGATTTTGCCAAACAAAAAACAAGAGGAACTGAATAGATTTTTTATCCAAACCATAAAAAATGCAATTGTCTTCAGAGACCAGCAAGATGCAGCTGAGGTAAGGCCATTTCTGTGATAAATATATGGATAAGCAAATGTTTTGAGGAATAACTGGAAGTCGCGTAAGCCTCAGTTGAAAAAGCAAACTTAGTCTTTTTGAACATTCAAAGCAATTTAGTGAAGATTTATTTTATTTTATTTTATTTTATTTTTAGCTTTATATACCATCAACCAGGCTTGGTGTTGATGCAGAATTGTTAACACATTACAAGAAAGACTGCTTCTCTTAGTTTTTCTGTTCAAATAAGGAAGCAGAAAATGTTACATCTGGGATGACTTTCCAACCCAGTTTCTAGACCGAGAAGGAAGGATTCAACCCTGTAGAATTTTTTCTCATCTTAAAGTCAGGTGGTTTGTCTATGCTACTTTTCCTTAACAACCAGAGAAAGGGGAGCCCCCACTGAGTGTTTCAACCCAGCCATTACCTAGGAGCTGAGGTAGGTTTTATATAGTCCTGTGACAGTTCCTACTGCTTTTGAAAATAGAAAGAACCGGAATGTCTGGTTAAGAACAGACACTTGATATTGAGATGGCTAAAGAGAAAGGTAGTAAATTCTATCTGAAGTATGCAAACTAATAGGTATGTGTTATGAGGAAATCATTTGTTACCCCTGTATTTCTCTTTCGTCTGGACATAAGGCAGTTCTGGGGTTTTTTGTTTTGTTTTAATCAATGTTATTTTATGAAGTATCTGAAGGCACATGCATTTTTATGAAAGTCTCTCTATTTTTGATATACGAAGCATTTGGAACATAGGCATGTGCTTCAGTTCTGTGACACTAAAGTTCTTCAGGTCTACGTGTCCTTTTGGACTGTTTTTTACTGCAGACTGCACATAACATCCCTAAAAATAAGTTAACCACTTAATTATGGATGTGTAGTGAGAAACAAAGCATATCAATGAGAATTCCATTTTAAAGGTTACTGAGCCAAGTTTTGCATATCGATTGACATGAAATATGCTACAACAGATACATGAAGAAGCTGTTAATACTGAAATATAAGAGATGTTTCTTACCACTTTGAGATGAAGAGCCATTCTGATGGGGTAATGGCGCAGGAGAGAATGGATCCTCCCAACTTTTTCTCACAGCTTATCCCCACAGCTGTCACCTTTCAGGAAAAAACAGATTTTAGTTTACCCTATGTTATATCCAGGATACATTTAAAAATCAAATTGATTTTCGAAGATATTGCTGCTCTTCTGTGTTGCATGTTCTGCTCTTTTTCTTTGATTTTTTTCTGCAGTAAAATCTCACTTCTGTCTTTGTTGTGCTTTATCACCACGTGCTTCTTGTCTTCCCTCCAGCCCACCCTTATGACTCTTTGCCCTCACTAGCCTTTAGGTATTTGTTTCCATCCTTTTTTACATCTAAAAGGTTATAAGCACCACTGACTGGCCACAAACGATTCATGATTCATAAACACACTTCCTGGCCCGGAGTGAGTGCTGGAGGAATATTTTCTAACAGGCATGGTGTATCTAAGCAGCTTGCAGACACCTCATTTCTAGTGCACAGATCCAGTGTGAGCTTTTGATGTCGTACTGTTGTGGCTGTGTGTAGGGAGAGTTTTGAATCAAAGGTTTATGCCAAAGGGTTCTGCATGAAAAGTCTATTCTGTGTATCAATTATAAAAGGATAAAAGGGACAATGAAACAATCTAATGTGGATTAAAAGTACTTAATTGACTACTCTTAATAAAATGCAATGTATTTCTGTGGCAGTAGCACTGAGGGCATCGATCATGGGCTAAATCCTTCACTATACTAGAGATGGTCATTCCTGCAAACTGCAGACTAAGATAAAGGACAGCAGGTGGGTATGTTTGGGAGAAAACACACAGAAAAACAAGTTGTGGTAGTGACAAGAGCAGGAGGCAGCATTCTCTGCATATGCAGCCTGTTTGCAGGCTTCAGTGGTTGATGGAGCAGAGGTTTAAGGTTATATTGGAAGGGATGTTGGGAGATGCTGTGAGAGATAAGACATGGCAGTAGCTGCCCAATATCAGGGCAGTGTAGAGGAAAGTACAAGGTCCATGTTTGCCTTAACAGTGTATGCACAAGTCCACGATTACCTGTAGTCCCGCCTGCTCCTGGACTTTTGCCTAGTTTGCAAAGTTGGCATATGGGAACTATTTCAAATGCTAGGAGTTAGACACTTAGGCCGGGATTTCTGAGAGCACATTAGGTCCCCTTTGCAGTTCAGAATCATTAGCATGGCTTTCAAATGCGACCAGAAAGTTTGGAGCTTCCTTCATTTTCACTGCCTGCCTCCTTACGTGCTCTTAGAATTTTGACTATTTAGGTTGGTGGCACACAAGTCTTGTTACAAGTATAGGCAACTTAATAATTTGCCAGGAACATAAAAATGGATGTGAAACAGATCAAAATACAACTGTGTCTAATTGAATGCAGGAAGGTAATCTGTAGAGATTAGGTGTCCCAGATAGCCCTGCACTGAAAGAGAATTATGTCCTGTGTCCTAGGTCTTGAATGATGAAAGGTACCCACTGAAGTCAGTCAGAGTTTTGGCACTGAATTTTAATCAGGCCAAGATATAACTGGTAGCTACTGGTTCTTTGTGCTAATAACGGGAGCTATAAGCAAAGCTTTACGGTCTCCCTGTGCTGCATTAGGCCAATGGATATTCCTTAGGCATTACATTCCTAGATGGTACATTGTGTGCATCTTTTACTCCTCACTGATTTTGTCACCATTAAAAAGGCTTTTTTTTTTTCTTGGTGAGATGGCAAAAAAAAAAACCAAAAAACAAACCAACGTTTGGAACAAACTGTAAAACAAAAAACAATGAAAAGCTCCGCGAATGTGATTCAGCTGAAGCTTGTCGTCCTCTCATCTGCAGCTAATGTGAACGAAGAATAAAGAAAGGCCAAAAAACAATGTGACAAGCAAAGTCAGCCTGTTATCATCCCTGTTCTATCAGTAAATGAAACAATGGTTCTGAATGCCTAAAGATAATCCCATGGGCAGATAGTAATTTTACAGCCAGGTTTAGATCTAATAATACACTTGCAGCTTATATGAGATCTGTGATGTCACTTTCTCTCATCCCATTGGTTAGTGCTGCAGATGTCATTTTAATTATATATTATCTTTCTTTGGTCAATCAAATAATTTCAGTCCTGGACATTCCACTCATTTGGCTGATGTACAAAAACATTTAGTGGTCATACTTTAGAAATTTTAATATATTACATTTATTCATGGATTCAAATTGTTGTAAAATGCTTTTCCCACTTTTTACAGAAGAGCAAATTCACCCTGCTCAGCAGAAACAGCACAAATTTAATGCACCACTTAACACCTACTTTGAAGACTCCAGCAGGATTTAAGTGTTCAAATACCTTATCCTGATTATCTGCACAGGTTTAAATTTTTCCCTTAGGCAAAATGTTTCCAGAAACAGGGCAAATAGACTGTTTGTTTACTTCAATAAATGATAGTTTGATAGATTTTCATTTAATAATCTGATATGCAAATCATTACTCATGTAAGAGTTGTTTTTCTGTCACATTATAGCTCAGTTGTTAACTTACCAGTCTGTTTTAAATGATGATATCTAGATGAAGGAGTCTTTCATGGTGCTCAGAACTGAGATTCTTTTCTAGAACTGTGGGTTGAAACTAAGCCTCCTCAGCAGATGAAAGGCCAGAATTTCATTTGTAATCCATAGTAATAACAACAATTGGAATGTAACAATTTAAGGATATTGCAAAATGTTATTTTTGGAAAATCACAAGAGATTTGTGGGAAAATTCAGTTTTCAAAGTATGTGCTTTTTAAACAAGGAGAATTGGAGGGTTCATAGGGGCTGCAGCACGTTCTTCTGGCATCTCCTGATTTTTCCAGTCATACTGTCTGCTGTGAATACATAATTCAAGGTCACTGATCCATGCCAGCCAGGTAGTGACCTGATGATGTTTCTGATGACAATCAGCTGTTTCTTGGTGGTCTCAACCTGATTTGAAATGAGAGGGTGACAAAGCACAGAGAAGTATCACCAGAACTGTATTCATTGGCATCTCTGATTGGTGACCTATGGACTACCTGAATGCTTTTGATGTAAGTGCAGAGCAGACCAAAGGAACAACAGGAGAAGAGTGTGAAGGCGGTGTTGCTGTGAACCACACTGCCCGTGAGCCACGTGGTGTAAAGCCACGTAGAAGCTGTAAGGTGCTGTCAAGTTGTGGTGATGATCTGCCCTCCTGTGAATTGGTATGGCCCTGGGATGCTCTGTACTCTACTGTGCTAGGTCTAGATCAAAAGAAGTTTTCCTTTGGTCAGCAACTGCCAGTGAAAAATTGCAACCCCCTCCAGTATTCCCCATGTCTCATCCTCATTCCTACCAATTCTTTCCCTGATCCCTGGAAAGTACAGTCACTGGCTCTGCTGCCCCCCGGCTGCCCACATGCCCAGGCAGACACAGTTGATTGATTCCTGGTATGTGGAGGTCCTTTGGTTTTTCAGCATGGGAGCCTAAAAAGGTTGGGAAGCTGAATTTTGAGGAAGTCTGAAACTAAGCTGTTTAAATGCTTGCAAAGGGGAGAGAGCTGCCCTTTCACTATTGGGTAGCAATAGTAATGTATTATAAGGAAGTGGTATCTTTTAATATCTTTCTGGGAAGTTGTGGCCTGGTTACAATCTCTGGAACACTGATTCCCAGGGAAAAATGTGCAATGAGCTCCCCTAAATGCTTTACCTAAGGGGAAGAGGGACATGTGTGTGTGTACCTGCATTTTGGAGGATAAGGGACAATCTGAAAACCTAATTACTGTGGCACTCTCTTCTTTTTCTCTTCCTTCCCCAGCAGTTCCCTGGAGTTTTTCCTTTTCATGAACTAATGAACTATTTTATTCAAGAGCTGCTTGAAAGGAGTTGAGCAGAGGTAATCCTCCTGAAAAAGTCTGATCCTCTCCTTGTCAAGGGAAAACTATACAATTACTAAGAAAACTTAGTTAAAAATTTGCTAAATACTATGTACATTCCAGGAGCTATGTGTGTGTTTGAACTGTGGAAATGCAGTACAGATGTTAAAAAGTAAATATTTTTCTAAGAAAACAGCAGATGGGAGGATTAGACACCTTCTAATAGTGTGCAGTTTTCCTGCCTTTGTAGAAAACCAAGCAAAACTTGTTTATATTTGAAAGGTGGTGTCCATTTAAGGATACACACTATATGACAATATTAAATAATCCATTTTTACTGATTAATAAAGGATCAGTCTGGTCCTTTTGTTTTTCTAAGACTGTAGGAGGGATGCTGTGATTCTGTTTCACTGGGATGTTCTCATGGTTTGATCATGTCATTATCCACTGCCTTTGTTGGTAGGAAAAGCGAAGTGGGCTTTCCAGCAAGGTTTTCCAGCAAGACCTGCAAAGGTCTTAAAGATATAGAGGGAAATTGTGCTAAATATGGGGTTTGAACCCCGATTTTAAGCCTGTATCTCTGCTGGTTTAAGTGTAAGGTTGTAATTTCCCTAGTATATGTTAAAAATCTTGTGACCATTAAATCTGGTGTCTATGCTTGGGCAGCATACAGTGATTCTAAGAGGAAAAAAAGTGGCATTATGTTGAAAGGCATTTCAGTTATTCACCTTCTTTTAAAAACCAGGCTATTACTGCTTGCTTTTAAAATTGTGTTCCTTCCTTTGCACATTTGAAGAAAAATCCTTTTTTTCTTTATTTTTCTTTTTCTTAAAGAGGTAATGAATTTTATAACTTCTTCAGGATTTCTTAGAGTTTATTTAAACATAGCAAGGCCTCAAAACCTCGAATGGAGATGAACTCAAAATCCCTATTACTTTTGGCACCAATTGAAATTTCTTGATCAGTCTGTTGTTATCTTTCCAACAATGAATTGTAGGCCTACGAAATGTGATCTTTTGGTTTCAGGCCTGGGC
The DNA here is from genome assembly GCA_013400535.1 of Scopus umbretta. Taxonomy (NCBI): domain Eukaryota; kingdom Metazoa; phylum Chordata; class Aves; order Pelecaniformes; family Scopidae; genus Scopus; species Scopus umbretta. The sequence continues at coordinate 37,523 of VZTL01021106.1, forward strand.
TGAAGTGTCTGGCTGAGGTGCTTTCATCATGAAATGCAGTTCTGCAGTCTCTTTGCTCAAAAGGGGTCAAGGACAGAATAAATAATGAGAGCGGTGACTTTCTCACCTCCCTGAGGCATGTTGATGAAGAAGCAGGAAGAGTTTTGCATTACTGCTGCATCTGTGCCAGTTCTGCAGCCCAGCACACCTGTGAGCCCAGCACTTTATGAGCACTGCAGTCACAAGAAGATAGCAAATGTCTGCTTGGTTACCTGCTGCCAATAAGCATGTATCAGGTCTACTTGCTATCACTCACTCACTGTTTGCTCTTATTGCACTATTTCTACTGCCTCCTTGGTTATGGATCAGAGAACTTTATGGATCCTAGACAAAGAACAGGCAGATGGTATCATGTATATATATTATCTTCCCTAGTCCAGGAAACCCTGCAGCAACCGTAACAAAATAATCTTGGCATCCAGGACTCTTTCTCCAATACCTCCATCTCCACTCCCTTTTAGTCTTTTTCAGCCACTGCTATGTATCTTCATTTCTTCTTCAGGGAGTGACAGGAGTGGTGGACACATCTCATATTTCACATGTCCCACCTCAGCTACAATCTGGGGTCCAAACTGCCATCATGCACATGGGCAATCTCATTGACTTCTTGGAGCACTGCTCACATGCTTCAGTTTGCAAGAGCATAGACTTGCACCAAAGGACAGAAACTAAATTAAAGGACCAGGATGTTCATACTGATTAAGCTGGTGAAGTTTTTGTGTATCCAGAGTTGCCAAGAATTATCTTGCAGACAGTACTGGGAAAATGTGGGTATCTATGCAGGAAAAGCTAACCTCACTTTCTAAGAGATGTGTGGTGGAGCTCCTTCACAGGGCCTTCCAAAAAATGGTATCTTTGCCCCTTTCTGGGCAGAACAGGGGAGGTTCAAACACTCCCTATAGTAGCATTAATCCAGAGGAAGTCATTAGGCCAACAGGATGCCTTCAGAGTTACAGGGAAGAAGGACTTAAATGCTTTTGTCATAAAGGTTTGCATATATTTTCCTCCTGTTTTCACCAGCCAGTGCAGGAAATAAAGATGGACATTTGGCTTTATTGATCTACAACATGAGAGAAACATCTTTTAATTGAGAAGGGTGGGATTTTTTGTGTTGAAAAAAGGCTTTTTCATTCAGAGTTAAAATAAATAAACCCACGTGCTCAGTTGTTGGTAATGTCAAGTGTTTTAGTAACTTTTAAAAATTGTGTTTATATGGTAAAATCAGTCACTTAAAATACCGTTTATCAAAAATCCAGGCCAATTCTCAGAAAAACTGGAGGAGAAAGAATTAAAAGGCAACCTTGTCTTTTTCAAGAAACTTCCCCATTCTTGAAGGGGAGATCAAAAGTCCTTTTTTTTTTTTTTTTTGTCAGCCCTACCTACACCTCCTTCTAGGTGCTGGTTGCTGGGGCTACACCCTGTTTTCCCTGTTCTTGATACTGAAGGGGAGGGAGTGATCACAACTGTGTTTCATGTGTCCATAAAAATAAGAAGAGCAAGAGCTCATTGTGTATTGAAGGTGGGATCCAGCAAACACTGGTCTGTGTCACTGAGCTTTGTGGTGGCTTGACCAGCACAGGCAAAAAATGGAGGATGAGAAAGCCAAAAAAAAGGTGGTTGTTCCTTATAAGGGCCTGGATCTCTTGCTTCTCCTCTGTAACCTAGACCTGGCCTATCCCATCATGGGTTTTTTGCTTTACTCTCCCTTATAATGGCAAGGGGACCCTGTGCATGTTATCCAGAGAGAAGTTCAAACACTGAAAACCCTGTTTATGCCTGTGGTAATTCCCTGTAGGCAATAACGTCAGTGCTGGCCACTTGTCCCAGCCTGATCCTGTGCTAGTAATGAGTATTCGCAGCATGCATTTCAATGTCTGATTAAACCTTTCTGAAAGGCCATCTGTTTGAGGAGGATGTGGCATAGGCTTTAATACTTTTTATACCTAGTACTCAATACTGCTGTTTCATGACCTTAGACATAAAGTTTGTCCCCTGCTTAGTTAGCAACTCTCCTGATACTCCAACCAGAGAAAATAATTGGATCAAGGCTGTTGCAACCTGTTGGGTCACTGCATGTCTTTGGGGAAATGTTCCTTGGTGTTGGATCACAGAAGTTACATAGATCCAGTGAGACTTTGCTACATCTAGGGCTGAGTAAAAGGTATCTGTTTTCTGAGAAGGGAATAAAGCACCTCCAGCTGCCTTTCTTTTCTAGCACTTGGGGCCGAATCTGATGTAGTCATATATCTGTTGATATATGCCAGATCAGTAAGTAATCCGGCCTTTCTGTTGCATGTTCTCATCTGTGCAAAATATCCAGCCTAAGCAGTGTTACATCTGTCTTTCAGGGTCATTTTCCTATGGGCTTGGAAGCAGCTTGCCTTTGCGATTCCCTCAGCATAAAGTAAATCTCCTCCAACTTGTCTTTTCCCGCTTCCTGTCATTTGCTTTCCTTCGTGGTACAGTCTTGGTATTCATCCCTTTGGCTGAAAGGAAAAAAATGTCACCCTGAAGTTGTGCACACTCCCTTTCTTTTACAGTTCCTCATCTCTTCTGTATGTTACCCTTACGGTCTGTTCCTCCCAAGTTTCTCAGAAGATCCTACTTTAGGTCGCTGAAAGCCCTTCCTTTTTCCTGCTTAATCTGTGATCTGGTCTTCATCCAGGGTGTGGGGTTTTAAAATCAGCAAACAAAGGGAATCTTGCCATAAAATGAAATCACCTGGAGATCCTACTTTAGGTCGCTGAAAGCCCTTCCTTTTTCCTGCTTAATCTGTGATCTGGTCTTCATCCAGGGTGTGGGGTTTTAAAATCAGCAAACAAAGGGAATCTTGCCATAAAATGAAATCATCTGGAGATTAATTTTCTGCATAACAGGGTAGTGGCCTTCAATGCCAAAATGGGAGAGAAGATCTCGTCTTCATTTATATAGCCTTTTTTTTTTTAATCTACCCTTGATCTAAATCTGCAAGGGATCTGTTGACTGGGACTGGGAATTTTATGTATTTATTTTACCTGGCTGTTCATAGCAATAGTTTGTTTGGGTACTTTCCCTCTACAAACAGATTTTCTTCTGACATATGCAACTAGAGCGTAGCATCTAAATTCTTAATTTAGAAAAAAAGTCATAGATCTACTGACCTAATTGTAATAATAGAGCTTTCCCTTTCTCTGTCAGTTTTAACATTTTCACTTTTGTCTTTCATATTTCATCTTTTTTTTTTTTTTCTTTTATCTGTTACTGGTTCACCATCCTTCCTCCCTGAGGTGCTCCCAGAACTAGGAGAGGAGTTGCAGCACTTGTTGTATTAGTGGATGATCTTCAAATTTGTCTATATTAGTCTTTATGTGTCTCTATTTGGCCACAGTGACCTCTCTCAGCCCCATGCACTGCCTTCTTTTTGCAATACAGTATGACCTTTTCTGAAGCAGTTATGAAAAAAACATTCCATGATATTTCATTCTGGTTCAGTCGTCTTGTCCTTCTGTTGGCATGTTTTGATCTCTGGAGGTTTTTCCCTTGATCTGTCTTCACTGTTGGTATCTACTTTGCACTCCTTTAATATTTCTCCCTCTTCTCTTGTGTCTACTTACCTTAGCAGATCCATACTCCTGCTTATAAGAGGAGCCCATCTTGCCAACAGGAGAACCATTTATGTGGCCAGCATTTGGATGCCAAGTGCATGAAGTTGCTTTTCTTTTGAACCTGGTGGCAAGTCAGTCTGACCATCTCAATGCACAAAGGTGGCCAACTTTGTTTGCCAGGGCAATTCTCTTCCTGCCACAGTGCCCAGGCCACCCCGGGGCTGCCTCTCTGCCCTGCCCCAGCCTGCTGGAGCCAGCAGAGCCAGAGGCCTTTGGTAGACCCCATCCGCTCATGACCATATCTGGGTTTTGAGGATAATTTAACATTAAAGTTACTTATTATGGAAAATGGCAGGTTGTCTGTCACTGGAAACCTTCAGAGGAGGCTTTCTTAAATGTGCCCTCAACGTCAGCTGGCTGTGACACAGGAATCCCTGTGTGGCATTCCTCCATCTGCCTTTTGCTAAAGAGCGGCCTGAATGACTGCGGCAATTCCTTTCCCTTCCTGAAAATCCACCTAGGAAATCCTGCCTCCGTGGCAGTCAGTGGCAGTCTTGCCCTGGCTTCATAGCCTGTGACTGTGCAGGGCTTTCTCCACTTTCTTTGGAGCAACTGCCCTTCATTTTTCCTTCCCTCTGAGATAAGCAAGCTGTATCTAAGAGAGACAGAGACTAGAGGAGAGCTGAGCACCTCCTTTCTCTCTTCAACAGAAATGTACACTTTTTAATAATGTAATCTCAATTAAAAACATACCAATTAAAATGGGCTTTTTAGTAGGTCTCTGGGGAGAGGGAGCCATAATTCACATTAAAATGTAAAGCTTCAGAAGCAGGGAGAGCTAGGTGCATTGCAAGTGCCCAAATATTCAGTGATTTTAATTACAATGGAAACTTGATAAATTACTTTGTGCCACAATCCTTTATTAACAGCTTAATGAATATCACTGCTGCCTGTTTTAAACTGCTCCACGGTGAAAATTGTTGTCAGTATTTCAGTTGCGAACTCTGACTTTTAGCGTGTTTGTAACTTGGCCCCTTATAAAGGGGAGGAGGGTTAATGTCTGCTTGGCTTTGAGTCTGGGTAAGTTCTGCTGGCTGCAGCATCCCAAGAGAGAGACAGGAGAAAAGATGGAGCTTTTGTGTTTCGTCAGTATTGGGACTGGCCAGGGGCTAAATCTGCTCCTTGCACAGTTTAAGAGCAATGCCACAGCTGTTCTTTGGGTGTGCAAAGGGCCCTTATGCCAGCTGAGGGATCACCAGAGCACGGGGCTACCTTTAAGTGTGCTGTTTCTCTGCATGATTCCCATTAGGCTGGAGGACTGTTTGGGGTGTCTGCTCAGGAGCAAAGGGAAGCAATAGTGTACCAGCCCATGATCAAGCATGTTGATGAGCTTATTCTGGAATGAGCAAAGAGCAAGTTGGTTAGAATTTTCCAAGTTTTAGCTAGCAAAAAGCTGATTTGAGGTATGGAATTAGGCAAGTCCTTTTGGAGCACTGGAAAGTAAACAGTGATTGTGCTCAGCTTTGAATGGAGTTGAAACATTTATTTTTTTCTTGACAGTTATTATGGCTGTAATTGTGCTAATGTTGAGATGATAATTTTTTATACCTATATTTATAATAAACTGGTACTTTCCCCCCCTTTTCAAAGCAGCTTAATATTTCAAGGAGAAAGGTTGCTATTAGGAATGTTATTATTTTACATGCTAACAGCAGGTATAGTGGGCTTATAGGTGTGCCCCATTGAAGTGTTAAGCCGTATGGATTTAAATAGCGATGGTCTGGCTTCTGGGATTTATTATTTATTGTGGGTGTTCTGTTTTCACTTGATTGTGTGGTCTGACCTGGAGGGTCACAATCCCTAAAGTGGGGTTACTGCTGGGTGTTTGGCAAGATCTTGACAAGATCCGAGTTAAATGCAAGGTAGATCTCAGGATGGAAATGACTGGAAACTGCTCTTCTGATTCAGAGAAGTCACAAGTATGTATATGGGATAAACATGATTTGTCTGAATGTAATTAGTCTCAGGTTTTGCTATTATTATTCTGATTATGTTTTTCCGGAAAACAACAAAAGCATATTCACTTTCCCCACCTCAGAAATGGCAGCATTACTCATAACGATGTTAACTTGCACCATACCAATTACACAAAGCTCTCCTGGTTCATTATATCAATAATTACACATAGATTTTTTTTTTTCTTGTGAAAAATCTTTCTTTGAAAGAGGAGTAATGATGCCTGTAAGTTGCTTAAGTATTGCTCAGTCAGGGATCCGTAAGATGTGGGAGATGTCCTCATATTTACGGGGAGAAAGACAGCTGGTATTCTGGCATGCTGTTAATATTCATGTGTTGCTGGAAGTTTATTTTTTTTAGTTTGACTTTAGGAAGCATTCCAGACCACAGAGCTGCCTGACTGTCATTTTTCATGCATCTCCGTACTGGCAGAGGACAAAGTGGCATGAAATATATGAAAAGACATCTAATTTTTTTTTTTGTTCTTTATTTCACGCACACATGCTTCTTCTGTGTGTTTATCAGTGTGCACAAAATGCCTATATTTGCAAGATAATAGCTGTGTAAATACTAGAAAGTCATATTGGAACTCTGTGAAGAAAAGGAAACCGGGGGAGAATCCTTCCTGCTACCGAAGAGCCATCTATTGGATAAAACCCATAACTGAACTGAGCATCCATGAAACTGCGGAGGATAACACAGTTTGTTATTGGTCACCCGGTAGCTGAAAATAATCCTTTCCTTCCCAATGCTGCTTTTACCCACTGCGTTAGAAATCTGTACCCCTTCATGCACACAAGTGGAGGGTCAGATATAGAGGCGATTTATGTACTATAGGTAAAAGCCAGTTTAAAACAGCCGAAGATCCAGGATAAATCCTAATGCAGGGTGCAGGTGTGATCATGAATGGATAAGCCAGCAGTAGGATTGCCCGCCAGCAGTGGAGAGCAGTTGCTTAGAGAAGTAATAGAAAAGACAAGTGTTTTTTCCATATTGTTAGTAAAGAACGTAAGTAACATTAACTGTACTTTTTTGTAACAGCACATGCTGTTCATATCAGTCTCACAGCCATAATTAGTTTAGTTTAAAAAAAATAGATTTTTTTTTTAGTTACCCAGAATTACTTAAGGCCATCACAAAACTAAATAATGAGTTGTTCCTTCCCTCAAAATGTATGCAATCTATGTCTAATGTGATGCAGAAAGAGAGGATCTTGAACAAACCATGGGGAGAGATGAGGGAGGACAGGATGTGAACAGTAAATTCCCAGGATGGCCCCAAAACATCCTGATGGCTCTTCAAGGTGAGTGGTGGGGCTTTGCAAGCATGTTAAAGAGAGCATATGGAGCAGGAAGAATAAAGGATAAAGAAGCAATAATGAGATTCCTGTGCATTTTCTTGAATGTCAGGCAACTGCTAAAAACAGAACTGATTATTAATCGGGAATTACATTTAAGCAAATACAATTATAGTCTGTGTCAAATAGAAAAGGAACAGAGGGCTGCCTGCAACAGCAGCTTCTAGTCAGCAATTTGAGTCAGCAGAGGGTCAAGCTTCTGGGTGTCAGACATTTAGCCTCAAACATTCCCTTCCTGCATCCTCCCTTCCTCCTGTGAATAGCAGAGGGAAGGAGTGTTGGATGGTTTACTGGGAGGCCAGATAAACTTTGGGAGAGGATGTGTGCATACAGTGTGCAGCAGGGTGGTCATCTCGCTGCTGATTTGGGAGTCGGTGCCTGTTCCACACACTGGTGTGCATGGGGGGGTCTGGCCCAAGCTGTGGTTCTTCCCCAGCATCCAGTTATTTCTTCTCTTCCTGTATTTGCCCACTGTGTATTCTGATAACCTCACTCCTCCACCTCCAAGGAGCAAAATGTGTGGGGCAGGAGAAGCTCAGCTACCACACACAGAAATCCAGTATTTGTTGTTTGTACTCTGATAATGCCGCTCGTTATCAGAGTGTTGTTATCCTAAATGTTCTGCAAATACAGAATAAGGAGGTTGCAGTCCACTGTTATTTGTGACCACTGTCTCTTGCTCACAGTGATGCAGGGATCGGGGAAGCTGGATGAGACTCCAGCCATTGCATTTTAGGCTGTTTTCTGAGCCTTCCCCACGTGTGAATGCAATGGAAGGAGCTGTGGTGGTTATACTGTTGTGCTGTGCTCTGGGCTGAGGCTGCCATCCCAACACTGCACAGATGCCAACCAGCTGCCACAAAGTGCATGAGATTTGTTTGCCATTAGACTGAATTTCATGGAGAATCTTAGTGCTTCTCTTAGACACCCAGCTCATTCTGCTCAGCCTGGTATTGGAAGGAAAATTCCCAGAGACAGAGACAATGGTCAGTTCATTAGGGGTGTAAATAGACCAGGCTGCCTGTAAGCCCTTGGTTTTACACTAAAGAACTTCTGGAAGGGTTTCCAGCTCTCTAGGCAAGGTTAAAAACTGGCTGGATGGTCATGCCCAGAAAGTGCTGGTGAATGGAGTTCAATCCAGTTGGTGGCCGGTTACAAGCGGTGTTCCCCAGGGCTCAGTACTGGGGCCAGCCTTGTTTAATGTCTTTATCAATGACCTGGATGAGGGGATTGAGTGCACCCTCAGTAAGTTTGCAGATGACACCAAGCTGGGCGGGAGTGTCGATCTGCTGGAGGGCAGGAAGGCTCTGCAGAGGGATCTGGACAGGCTGGATCGATGGGCCGAGGCCAACGGTATGAGGTTCAACAAGGCCAAGTACCAGGTCCTGCACTTTGGTCACCACAACCCCATGCAACGCTCCAGGCTTGGGGAAGAGTGGCTGGAGAGCTGCCCGNAGGGTTCTCTGTCGGCCCACATATTTAATGAAGCAATCAAGTAGGCGTGTGCCTTATTTTCTCTCTCTCATAACCGGAGTATCTGTTCATCCTACATATCACTTCAGCCAAGTTAGCCTCTAGCTAGGATCTTTGCAGCTCACAGTCAACAGGTCCACACACTTTAGATTAAAAACAGCCTCATTCTGCAAGAGCCATAAAAAGCTACATTAAGCTTGCCTCAACTAGAAACAGTTCTTTGCTCTCTCTCCATTCACTAACAATTAGATCTGAAATTCAAATTTAGTTTCATCCCTGGACTGTGTGGGAACATCTCAAGAAGGTGGTCTTTCAAGATGTGAGCCCTCTAGTGCCACTTGCAGCAGTTTAAGCTGAAGGGAGATGGGTCCCTAACAAAATCTTGTTTTTAAGAATTCCCCCCCAGTTTTATTTTCAGGTTGAATTAATCTTTCCCACACCTCTGTAGATTACTAACCCTCTTACTTTAACTTTGCATTTTGAAGATCAGAAAAGCGCAAAATCTTTGAGGAAGAAACCAGCAGTTCCTGAGCACTCTTCTCCCTCACCTCATGAACAGAGGCACTACAATGTGAAAATAGTTTTGTATTTTTCAGCAGTATGATTTTTCTTTTATCAGCATGCTTTGTTAAAGACCTGCTGAAGTAATATATATATAGAGAGAGAGATATATACAAGTACAGGCTGTGGAGCCTCAGACGTCATGGGTATAGCTGGGTGAAATCTAATGATCTGCAATATCTGCAGTGACTCACTGGAGGAGGGGAAACCTCTCCAGTGACACAAATGGTTCACTGCTGGGGTGGACTGCCTGGGGAGGCTGTGGGAAGCTGGAGTTTGGCTGGAATTTTAAGAATAGGTTAGACAAACAGCTGTCAGTGTTGGTTTGGCTGATGCTGCCTCGTGGCAAGGGGATGGAGTAGATAACTTGCTGAGTTCCTTCCAGGCCTCTTTCCCCCATGTGATGGTGCTTTTGCCTTAAACTCTTTGAGTCTGTGTGAATCTGTTTTCATCCTAGGTCTTAAAGGTTTTTCTGAGATCATCATTAGCTTTTCCTCATGGGGTTTTTTTTAAGATTTGATGCATGTTGTACCGATTTTACAGATGGAGAAGCTGTACCAGTTATAACTGTGTTTTAAAGGCAGAAAAGGGATTGCGGCTTTAAGCATCCCAGATTCTGTGGAGCTCAGTGCTTTAACCAGTAATTCATATCCACCACTCTGCAGATCTAGTGGCAAACTTGGCCAATAAAATCCATGTCATAATTGAATTTACACTTACTCTTGGTTTTTTATTTTTATTTTTTTAAAAGAGCATTGGTCACATACAGGAGGTATGTTTTGTTACCATGTTTAATACTTACCATGCTCAGGTGCTTTCATCAATTTGCTGACATACCTGCCCCTCTGGGCCTGCTCAGCATTTCATATAGCATTTTTGCAAACTTATTGTAGGGACACTTCATTTTTCTTTCAAGTAGAAAGCAAAGGCATTGCTGTGGCTTCTGACATCAAATGTGGTGTCTTTGAATACTCACAGTGCTCCTTCATTGCTGTGAACTACTGCCAGAAACTTGCACAGGAGTTTAGCGATGATAATATATGAAAATACCAGAACAAGTCCAAAGTTACACAAAATCTTCTCAGTCTGGGGTTTCACTACAAATGTTAAGATCAGGTGAGGCTGGCAAAAGGCTGCTCCACTTTCCAAGTGGGCACTCGGTGAATATCTTTTTTTTTTTTTTTTTGCTTTAAGTTTACTCAGGTTTATAGTGCCAGTTGTGTTGCTTTGTAAGACATGCCTGGCCTCAGACATTCAGCCCATTTACAATAAAAACTTTACAGTGGTTTCACCAGCTGCTGGTAGCAAATGCAAACAAAAGAGTTTTTTCTGCCAGACTGAAAGCCTCCCAGCTACTCTCCAACAACTGCAGTTCAACAGACTCCAGGTCCTTCCAGAGCTGAGCATCACCCGTGAGAGCACCATGCACTCAGCCTTTGGACACACAAATTTGAGGGCTGTCAACTCTAGTCTCCCAGTTAATTCCAGCCTCTGGATTCAAGCACAAGGCAAAAGGACCATCTCTGTAAAATGTTTTGGGACTGGATGTAATGGCAGAGAGACTAGCTTTTTTATGATTTCACTGGGAAACCAGATGAAACCTGCAAGTGTTAGGGAGAGGCTGAATTTGATCCTTTCAAAGCAGTTTGGCAAAATGATAGTTTTAGTGGGACTGCATTTTGTGCTGTTTTTTCAACAGGATCTGGGTAGCTACCGCAATGGTTTACTGTTAACTTCGGGGTGACACGGTTATGTCTCACCTAAAAAGATGGTTGCTAAACCAAACTTACAAAAAGTGACCTGGATATAAACTAATATAGCAGTGTTTGTACATTTGTTGGAAACTGAAATAATACCAGATGTGAGTTTTCTACCTGTTAGATGAGGATTCTGAAGCTTATCTTCTGCTTTTTTGAGCTGCTATCAGAGCATTTGAGAAAGGCCAAGAGGGCCTGCATAGTTTATTGTGATTGGTATTACATTAGCAGCATCACATTTGTATGACTTGCACCACAGCAAGTGCTTTACAGAATACCAGCCAATTATGTCATCTAGTTTGATTCCTTGATTCATCTTTAAATTGCTTTTTGTGGTTCTGGGCTCTTTTGAACTCAAAATGGGGAGCTGAACTATCAGAATGGTGGAAAATTTGAGTATAGTTCGCAGAAAACAACTGAAATCACAGCATTAAGAACAGAAATTCTAACTGACATACATGTGGTAGTTTTCCTTAAGTAATTTTTGACTTCACCTTGCAGAGGAGTGGCTCAATCTCTCTACCAAAAGTATAATCCAAGGGTCCTCTGGATCCCCAAAGCAGCGGTGAATTTGCCAAAAGGTCGGCCAGTATGTCAATCTTAGGTATGAAAACACAGTTCCCTGTTTAGGATGGAAAGAGCTGGAAACATTCCCTGCCCCTCCAGGACCTTTGCCTCCTGTGAGAAAAGTCATGATACATCACATACGTGAGTGATATATCTCTCTTCTTCTGACAGTTGCAAAACTTAAAAGCAGTGATTTGAGGAGGGGTGATAGCTACTGCCAGATTAGCCTTCCCCAGTACAGCACACGTCTATTCTTCCAGTGTGTAGCACACTGCTCGTTACGGTTCTGTGCAGAATGGTTTCTCTGCATGGCCAGGTGATGTTTAAGGAGACTAATGAGAGAAATGATATGGCCCAGAACACTGGTGTCAGGAAATATATTGCAAGGTGTCTATCTTGGGGAAGCTGAAAGCGGGGCTTGTCTTATTATGTATTTCAAAGGGGATGTCTGTGTCACCACCAAGTTAGACATGCACCCTGTCCTATACTGTATCCAAATTAGATTTTTTCACCTAGCAGCTTTCCATTCAATTTTCATTGGCTTAATGATAGTCTCTGTGTTGTACGGGGCACAACAAGAGTCTGTTGCACTGGCACGCCATTCTTTTGAATCGGGAACTTGTTTCTGATGCCATTGTAACATAACTATGCAAGTGTCAGAGGACAGGATAGAGGCTGTTATGGGCTTCTGCTTTCTGTGGGGAAAATCAAACAAATGTCCCCGATGGAAGAAGGAAGCCAGCAGCTGTATGTGATGACCAGAGAATATTTTTGTGCAGTGACACTGTCAGTACCTGGTCTGTTGTCAAACTGAAAAAAATGCCATTTTTTTTTTTTTTCCTTATGTCAACTGAAGTGGAGAAAACCCCGTGAATTTTCATGAAAAACCTTTTCTTCATTTCCAGCACTTAACCATCCAATTATATTTGGTTTTATGCTAGTGTTTGCCTCTATTGCTATTGTCAGGTTTTTGAGTCAGACTGATTTTTCTATCCTGATGGTGCAGAAGAAAAAATATGTTTCATTATGACTGGTTATAACCCTGGAAATCTTTTCTCTCGCTTGGGTTGATGATGATTTTTTATGTTGCATTCTATACTGATTCCTAAAGTGAAGTAGTATGAACCATAAGGAAGAGAAGCTTTGCTAAAATATAGCACCTTCCACTGTGTAGAATTATCTTGAAAAAAGCTTGCATCTTTCTAATTTTATGCTTCCCCCCCCACACTATTTTTCAAGTAGTTTTTACAAATGAATGTTGGTTCTGTAAGGATTGTTTATGAAGCCATTGCTCTTGGCAACCCCTGCTCACCTGTGAACAAATTACATGGCACAGATAGGGTATCTAGTTGTTTCTTGATAGGATGACCTTATAAACAGATTCTGCAACAAGACAAGCTTTTAAATTCCTAACCAAATATATTGTGTGAGTAATAAAAAGAGCTCCTCAAAATGGCCACAGAGGCATTTCAGAGCACATTCTTGGGAATATTCACTCATGCTAGCATTCATTAAGTTTGCTTTCAGCAAAAAATTTCATGAATGAAACTTTATTCACTAGTCATTATGATTATTACTTTGCTGTTGTAGCAATAACCAGATGCTCTGTATAAGGCTGGGACCTGACTTTGTCTAAGGCTGGAGAAACATCTTATAGGGTCTTCAGAGAGTGTATTGTCTAAATATAAGACCAGACTCAGCCAACTGCTCATGGCTGGGAACTGCAAACCCTCAGAGAGCAATGGGTTTGTTTACAAGAAAATTCACAGCTAGAGAAGGACGAATGCAGAACCATACCAAATGTTATACCATTTGAACTGTAGTATGGTACAGTGTTACAACTCCACTGTATATGAATGTAATTATACATTTTTGTGTCATAAAGGTAGCTTAGGTGATGATGACTAGTCTTACAGAGGAAAGGGAATATCTCTCCAGATGCAGTTCATTACTATACTGGACTAGTTTATCCACACACTAATGAACACACCGGAACTGGACTGTATTGTTTGGGTTTTTTTTTTTAATTGAAAAAGTGGCCTCACCCAAATGTATGTACCAGGAAAATCCCTGAAGCGTAAGCTATGCCAAAGAGTTAGACTCTGAGTAGTGCAATGCATGTACTCCCAGAATGTGAATAAAGCCCTTCCTGGAAAAGTTAAATAAGATTTTTAGCTATGCACAGCTGAAGTATGCATGAAGTTCTGTTTCCTCCTGTCTAGAGGAGCATAAAAGAGTAGAGGTATCCTATCATGCTGGAGGAGGAGGACTGTGGCAGGGCAGTTGCAACTTTTGGCTTGCTGTATTAGAAATGAGAGACTAAGGAAGCATGACCAATTTGCATATGGAAATTGTACCTAACTTGAGGCACAAGGAAGTATTTTCAGAGCTGGGGCTCATTCGCTGAGCACAATGTGTATAATGTTGCTTTGTGTACCTTCACTTACTGGGGGAAAAGCAAGTATCCCGTGCCGTGAAGGTGATGCAGTTTGACTGACCAATTGGTAAAGTCCTTCAGCATGCAGGGACTGGCACTGACTACTATCGGGAGCATTGATTCTTGGGTATACCAGGCTGCAGGATGCGCTATGGTCATGGGTACAAGGTGCATAATGTAGATGTGCAAAATGAAAAGGTTCTGTGGGGTGGAGGGAGGGAGCTTTAAAGGGGCAGTGTGCCAATCCCTTGTATTATTCAAATCTCAAAATAACCATTCCTCTCTGCCCGTAGATTGGTCATAACAGTTTGTTGGCAGCAGAGCTAAGCACAGGACACTATGTATTTCTCCTGTTTTCTTGCCTTACTGCTTTCTTTTCCCATGTCTTGTGAAAAAAAAAAAAAAAATCTGATTAAGTCCTTTGCCATTTATAATTAATTAGTCCTTCCTTACTCTTATCTTGTTTGCCTGTCCTTTTTTCTGGCTTTTCCTTTTTCTACTTTGTCTCTCTGTCATCACATCCAAGAAATCATTCAAATGATTTCTTTCTAACAGATAAATGCAGCTTTAGAGCATTTTTTTTCTTTTGAAGAAAGACTTGGTCCCTTCTTTTGTCCATCCTACTGCACAAGTTGTCATGTTCTGGCACTGCAGTCACTTCTAAGTCCTTGAACTATCATGTATTCTGTTGGTATTTGAGGAATTGAAAATCAATCACATAGCCTTATGCCATAGGTTCAGCACAATTATATTATGCCCGCTCCCAAAAGTCAATTCAAACCTTTTGGGTTATATTTCAAAGCCTAATCAAGCTTGCTGTCCAGACTGGTTTGGAGTCAACTCACTCTTGTCCATAGGTCTGTTTATTAGAGTTTTTCTGTCAGAAGCTAGTGTGAAAGAAAGCAGTTTTCATAACAGTAGAATCATTCAGTGAGGATTTTGCAAAGACAAGTCACCCGAATAGGTTTTATGGTAGAGGAATGCTTGCTGTTGTAATGCATTTCTACAAGTATGTTTAAAAGAAATTTGAAAATGCTATGTTGGTACAAGTGTTCATAGCTGTACTTTTACTACAAAAAGAGGCACCAGTTTACTGAGATCAGTTTCTAGTCCTGTCTTGTTAAGGACTTGTTAAGGGGGCACAGAAATTATTGTAGATGCAACCCTAAATCTAGATGGTGACTTTCATGCTTTGGACCATATGGACAAATGAGGATGGTGCCTCCAAGCAGATGGGCCAACTCCTCCAAGCATGACTTATGCCACTTCTACTTGGCAGGTGCACATGGGACCATGCATTGACTATGTCAATCCCCTTACTTTCAGCAAGTGCCAAGAACTCACCCTGAGGATAAAAGAAGCTCTGTATGGAGCTGGCCATTAGTAATCCTCTGTGAAAATACATCTCTTTTATGTACTGGGGGCAGATCAGTCTCATCCCACTGGGAAAAAAGCAGTGACCAGCTCTTAGTAATGGCATTTCCACCTGATTTATAGAAGTCTCCTTGTTTGGTGAAAGGCTAATGGCCATTCTGTGGGAGTCAAGTGGGCAGTATAAATAGGAAACAGCTCTTTCCTTCCATCCCCCATGGGTAAAGGCATTGCTCTGTGACCCATTCTTTGTGCTTCTTCTCATCCTGTATTCTGCAGAGGCGCAGAGATTTTCTTCAGTGGATGCTCGACTCTCGCGACTCAGCTGACTCCCTGTCAGCTGGGTGTTTTGATGCGATCGATCCATCTGCCGCTTCCAGACAGATCGAGGCACCTCTTGCTGGCAGGGCCCCATGTGAAAAGGTTCAGAAGACATTAACAGAGGATGAGATAGCAGGCCAAGCTTTCCTGTTCCTGATCGCTGGGTATGAGACCACCACTAGCACGCTGTCCTTTGCTACGTACTTGCTAGCCACCAACCCAGAGTGCCAGGAGAAGGTGCTTCAGGAAGTTGACGAGTTTTCAGCAAAACACGTAAGTATGATGTGCCGGTGTGGAGCTTCATGCAGGGAGCAAGGCAATGTGAATGTCATCATGCCACTGTGGCACCTGCATGACCCTTATTTGTCTCAGTTATGTATGCATATATTAACATCGTATTAATATTTTTGGCCAAAAATTCAAAATTAATCTATATTGCTTAGTTTTCTTGGAAACTGTTAAATAATGTCACTTTACAGCAACTGAAGAGATGGCCAAGAAACTTTGTGTCATAGTGGAAACTTAACCTTTACAAAATATTTTACATTATTGAAATAAACCAGCTGTCACCAGACTCTAAAACTACATATTTCTTTTTTTTTTCTCCTCTTGTACAGATACTTTTATTGGGTTTGTGGTCAATTTTATTTACTGATCTTTGTAAGGACATCAACAGCATTCTTACAAGCCATAAACTGCAAAGTTTTGCTTTAAATGTTTGTACTTCATTTTTTTTTTCTTCAGCAGCAGAATATATGTGTACACTTCAAAAAAAATCACAATATCTATTTCTTTTATACTGTGTTCAAATTACTTCTCCTTCACTATCTGTATTTACCAAGGGCATTTATGTTTCCTGGATAACCATTGACAATATTTTGTATATCTAGCAGACCATACAGCAGCCATTCTTACACCCTACACTCTCTGCACATGTTGGTTAGTTATGAGAATTTGGACTGAGGGTATTTTTTTTCTTTTTCATGAATGCTTTTGTAATGGATCACAAAGCTAGCGGGAATAAAATGACACCAGGCATGGCTGTCTTGCAGGATTTTAGCTGCTGGATTTGCATGCTGAAAGCCTTAACTGTACAGTTTTGGGAGTTTCATACTTTATAAGCATTCCATCCTCTGTGTTGTACTTACAGAACAAGAGTTGTGTAATTTTCTGCTTTGCTGGTAATAGAAAATTCTTGACTATGCAAAGTGTGCCCATTCAAAAGCTACCATTTCCCTCCTTTTGCTTGTGCAAACATAAAAGCCATGATTTGTGTACACAGAAGATGTTTTCTTGCATGATGAATTTCTTGCATTCTTGTCTTGCATGATGAGGTTCTGAGCATGGTGGCTCTCCATCTAAGATCGCTTTTGCTCTGAGGGTGCAGATGGATGACAGCAGTGGAGGTTAGGACTGTGCAATCTGATCCACAGAGCTTTTTCTTGGTGCATACCTCATACCTCTGGTGTGAGTTCACTCAATACAATGAAACCATTGATGTGTTACGTTCTAACCTATAGGGGTTGAGTTATATTCTTGGGTTATTAGCTCTACAACACTCCAGCTGGAGCGTATTTACTTGTTTCATTCAAATACGACAGACATAATTATGCCCTCGTGTCCTGTTAGTTCAACTGACTTCCTTAAGGCCTGCAAAGATGTGAAGGTGCAACTTGGCCTGGAATATATGCAGTTTAGTGGTTAATACTGGTGGCAGAGTTGCACATAGAAACCCCTATTGTGCAGCCTCAAGGAAACCATGGTTCATCTCCTCACCAGTTCCTGAAAACTGACAGCCTAAGAAACCAAAGTGACATTGCTGGGAGAGGTATCCAGTCTGATAGGTACGCAATGTTAATCATATCTGTCTGTAGATGGGGTTATGAATTGGTAAACTTGTCCCTGTAAGTGCGTAGGAAGCTGACTGCAAGCAGCCATTAACTGGCCGATTGCTTACAGATATTTCACATGAGGAGACCATGTATATGGTTATGTCTATATTAACAAGTACTGTGCTCCTGTAGACACAGATTCATCATCTAGCACAGTTGGTAGTAAGGGCTGTTGGGTGCACACTGTATGCACCACAGAAGTTTATTTTGGGTTAGTTTGAGTCTGGTCCTGTGTACCAAATTCCCCTGAGCAGTTGGATGATCTTCCTATTTAGTTCCAGTTAAATAAGCCCTTCCTGTGCACTTGGAGACTGCAGTGTGAACCAGTGCAAGAGACATGCATGTGAGCGTGCTCCCGATTCAAGCTAGAGAACTGAATGGACCCTGTGTTGTATATGGTCTGTCTGAGCTGTCACTCACTATTAGTAATATTTTAATAGTAATCCAATTGAAATGTATAATGCTTGACTCTCTTTGTTCTCTAACAGGAATATTTTGCTAATAATTTCAGCTTTGCAACATCTAGGAGAGGTTGTGGAGCTAAGGACACTTGTGGCAGAGAAATTAAAACTTGGTGTAGAGAGATGGCATTCAATTTAAATGAATGATTTTTGCAGGTCAGCATTGTACACAGTCTGTATGGTGCCTCAACTGAAACTGGTGGCCTCATTCCAAACCATGCTGTCCCATGTCATATATTGTTTGGAAGTACCTTTCAAATCACTTCCCCATACTTTACTAGGTGTCAGGTTTAGCTTTAGATGATCCATATATGGCTGTATGGCCAAGGAGAAGAGGGAAAGAAGGATAACTATTCATCTGCTGTCCTTGATACCAGGAAGTTTGTAGATCTAATCTCTGGAACCCCATCCTTCAAAAGATTTTTGTATTATAAACAGCTCATGATTTGAGGGGGGGCAATAAAGGGCCCATCCCAGACTGAGGAAAACGATGCAGCAGTTTAGTCCCCTTAGTGACTGTAATTAACTACTTTTAGCCTAGAAAATAAGATCTATGTGAACGGTTTGCAAGTTGCGGGAACAGAAGCTATTTTAAAACTGGGAATATATAGATGCTATGTTCAGTTGTCATGCAAGGGAGAGGAAGGGAGGGGGCATAGCAGCTACAGGCTCACACTTAGTTATCAAGTCAGTTGCTAAGAAATTTGATTAGGTTATTGCTTGTGCTCAGCACGTCAGCTTTGCTCTTATCAAGGTGCTTTGCAATTTTCAGAAAGAAAGGTCTTTAGAAGGCCAAAACATGGAGAATGGTACAGTCAGGTTGTTTTGACAGGTGGTGGAAGACTGCTTTGATTTGTAAATATGCAAGTGTTAAACACAGTACCCTCTTCAGCCAAATTTATACTCAGGTAATTATAACTACAAAATGCTCTCCACCATGTCCCCCTTCCTTCCTCCAACCATTTCAGTTGCCTCATGCAGCATGTTTTATTGCTCTAATCTGTGGTGTAGAGCTGTGGTCTGATTTTACAGCAGCTGCTGTGTATCATCCCAGGGATGGCTGTACTTTGATGGTGGACAGAGTGATTTATACACTCATTTACTAAAGTTTATAAAGACATGTGAGAGCCATCTGAGAAAAAGTGCTATAAATGACAGGCGCAGTTCCAGGTTTTTTGGCACACCAGTCAAAAACTCAAAGCACAGTGACCTTGTGATAGCTGGTAAGGAGACCAAGGTCAGGCCATCTGGGTGTATAGCAGTATTTTGGTGGCTCTGGGTGTTGTACCTGAGGATACCCCTGACTTTGCTCTGATCTTCATCTGTCTTGCTTGCACAGTGGTTACCTTAGCAGAATGGGACAGCATGAGGGGGAAGGAGAAAGTCAAGGCACTGCTGTGTTAGAGATCCCTGTGCTGGCTTGGTGCAAGCTGCTGCAGTGTGGTGCAGAAATACGAGGATAGGTGCTGGAAGTGTTCTAGCCCCAGCGCTGTGCTGGGAGTCGGGAGCTCAGAGGAGAGGCAGGTCTGAATGACTGTGTTGTACTGCTGTGTTACATCAGGCCAAGTTTGTCTCAGGGCTGTCGTGGGAGACTTCTCTGCCTCTCTCCACCACACTGCCCAGATACACTGTAGAGATGGCAGTTCCAGGCAAGTGTCCTCAGAAAACAGTGCCTGGAGTGAGTCAGGGCTTGTCACCTCTTTTTTTTTTTTACCTCCAGGACCTTCCTTATCTTTTCACTAAAGGACTTTTTAGGTCTTCTCTTGGCCGATAGCTCAGTGTGAAGGCTTGATGATGCATCTTTCCCTGAAAGTAAGAAGAAGCACCTGGCCCATTTCAGAGCCTGGCAAGCAGGAGAAACCTCTATCCTTGGTTATTGTAGAGGGCAGGACACACAAGGTTATTGCCTTTCCTCTAACAGATGAACTGAAATTAAAACTGTAGAGACTCTGACCTAGCCCTCTTCATGAATCCCCTTGGGGGTGTAGTATGGGTCCTGTGAAGGGCCATCCACTGAAAATAAGATGCACCTATTTGCTGCAAGCTTGTTGCTGGGTGTGCAGCTTGCGTTGGTACTGTGAAGACAAATAAACAAGATGAAAAGAGAGTTAAATATGAGCTAGTGGGGGCAGGACGCCTACATCTGCGTTTGTGTAAAAGAATATGACTTTCTGCAGAGACCACAGATCTGTTTCCAGGACAGCATAGAGAGGTAAGGTCTTCAGAAGGTTGTAAACTGGCACAACATGTTTGGTATTAGTACAGGTATGATGATACGCATCAGTTGAGAAGCTAGCCTGGTATATACCAGTAAAAAGATGGGGGACAGGGGCAGGGAGAGGTTGCTATTTCAAGACCAGATTACCAGAGTATTTTTATAGGGTTTGTGGTGAACTATCCCTAAACTATTAGAGACTATACAGTTGTGAAAGAGATATTTTATCTACATTACGCAGCTGAGAAGGAATACACCCATGTTTTTCACCTTCTCCATTTCAGTCAAAAATGATCCCTGTATGGAGTTGTTTAAGAGCCCTTCAGAAGACATGTATTTATGAACAGTTTTTGCACTTTTGAATGATTATTTTGTTATAAAAGCAAGTTGATTTATGTGTGTATGTGTGTGTGCTTAGCAAAAGCATAGCAAACCTGCAGCACACATTTGTTCTGAGCAGATGGGCACTTGCTTCTGAACCCCACTACACTCTGAGCTGCTCTGTGTGTTTTGTCCTAAGCCACCGTGCTTAGCACATGAAAAATTGCTGCAACTTCCACACTGGGAATTCCCTTAATATGAGGTCTCTCTTTCTTACCTCTCTTCTCATTTTAGCATTTAAATATCTCTCTCCCTCCTCCCTCCTCTCAAGCCCGACTAATTCACAATTATAATTTTTTTTCTTGTTTTACTGGACTGCACAATTTTAGACAGGAAAACTAGTGGCACAAAATAGATTGCAAAAACATAGGTGATCCAGTTAACTTCTCATAAGTTATTTGTTGCCCTTAGGTGAAATGTGCTAAGAGGCTATGTATGTGCTCGTGATCTGTTGCAAAGTAAACAGAACCGGTTAAACCACTGAAATGAGGCAATTTTCTAGAGGGAGGGAAAGCAAGTATGCTTTGGGGCAGCTAAAAAGGGCAAAAGAGGTATAAGAATGAACTGCTTTGCCTCCATGTAATAAAGAAATGCATACATGAAGGTGCTGAGCATAGAGAAATCTGGAGTAAGGACCATCCTGAATTCTAATCTCAGCTTCAGGAGTAATTTACTGCACATTTTCAGTAATAGACAACTGTGTCTTGCATTAACAAATGGGAAGACTTGGTACTTACAAGTTTTGGGTTTTTAGCTCAAATCTACATAAATCTCCCATTACTTAAAGCACCACACAAAAAAGTTGCATTAAAGGCCTAGCGCTAGTTACAGAATCTGAGACGTATTGTTGGACTGATATGAACGGCTGCAGGGGCTTTGTGCTAGCCAGAAGAGGTCCAGTGAAATACAGAGTATCAGCTCTCTCCTCCTTGTTGCTAACACCTAGGAATACTTTCAGGACCCCTGGCAAAGGTGAATGAGAGCACAGGAGTCAGGAGTAGTAAAAAAAAGTAAATAGATGAAAGGGCAGCTACAACTGTAAAACATTTGGTGGAGACTGGAAGACCAATTGGGTTTTCCATTCTATTTTTAAAATGCCTTGTACAGCTCTTATTTATCACTGCTTGATATGATACTTAGAAACATCAGTGTGGAGAGGAAGGAAGAGGAGGGTAAGTCCCAGCATGTCTCTACTCCATCCAATTTCCTATCCACACAAAACACTAGCATTAACTATTCAGTGTTGGTGTGATTTACCAATGTTTTCACCACTGGCTAGAGCCCATAAACTTTAAAGAAACTTCAAAGTCCTGCTATACTCTCTCACTATTTAAATGGAGATTTGGAGGTTTTTCTTTAATGGAACGAAATCTTCCTATTCCTGTAAATACTTGCTTTTCTGTTGCTTTAGGGCCCAGAAATATTTTCACTATGTCTAATTGAAAACGTTGACCAGACTGTGTTTCAACTGTATTCCTTCATGTCAACAATATTGAATGATGCCAGTCCAAAGTCATAGTTTCATTTATGAAAAGGTACAGTTCAATTCCGTTTTAACTGCTGTGTGTGGTCAGTTGTGAATGGGTTGGGTTGAACTGGACTGATACATAAGCTTCTTCTTTATGATTTATGACTTTGGCACTGTAGTTGTTCAAACATACTGGGTGTGGCAGTTGCTCATCTGGGGTAACTTGGCACGTCATCGTTGACTTGAGTAGAGTCATACTATTTTACACTGGCTTATGATTCTGTTCTTCTCATTGAAGAGCTCATTCACTAATATCTCTGCGGTCTAATGGAGATGTCTAATTGTAAGGAGATTTTCCCATTTCAAAATTTTCCCTTCCCATAAAATTCCCAGAGAGCAGTAAGAGGTAGGACCATTTTTATGGTGTCTGTGCTTTTGATTTTTAAGCTGTTTATGCAGAGAATCTCCTTGGTAGCACAGACTGCTTTTTCTGAGCATTAGTGAAAATGAGAGGTGAAAGTCAGAGAGATGGCACTGTCAGGGAATTACCACAACAATTTGCATGAGTTTGGTGTCTTTCATGCAGTATCTCAAGGCTCTGTGCTCTCAGAAGCTTGCAACTACAGAGACTAAGCTTCACTAAGCAAATATTGCTGACGGTGGAGGCTTGCATTTATCAAGGGAGACTGAGCCGTAAATAGTTTGCAGAAAAAAGTCCACAGAAGAGAGTCGCTGTTACAAATACATACACATACACACACAAAACATACAAAAGTGGCAAGCACAAGCAATATTGTGTGGTGGTGCTCTTTATTCTATTTATTCCTATGAAGGAAATGACCCTTTTTGATTTCTTTATTTGTTTAAGAAGATGTTGCAGAGCCTCACATCATTCATGAGTGTCAGCTGCCAGCAATCAGTTTTGTTGTTAACAAATAAAAAGATGCTTTTAAACATGTAGAAACTGAATGCCGTTAGGGTATATTTCTGCAGTTCTTCATACAATTGCTTAGTGTCCGAAATTAGTTAATTATCTTTGTCTCATGGTGCTTCTGTACATACAGCTTGAAGCTTGCTAAGTTAGGAGAAGAGAATAAGCCCTTCACTGCATTTCCCCCCTTCTCTTAGTATCTAGAATCTACTGATTTGAATGCAGGCTTTGGACTCGAGACCCAAAGTCACTTTCTTGGGCAGAGGTTATTTTGGTTCCTAACTCTTCCTAACTTTCAACCACTTCAGGACCTCTGAGATTTGGGGCTTTGGTCTCTTTACTGACTTGTGTCTCTGTATAAGGAGAGGTAGCCTGAGAAAGCTCTTGAGCCCAAGCCCGCCTCGTGTTACCCACTTTGCCACAAGCAAAGAATCTTGTTCCTAGATTCAGACACGGAGGGGAAGGAACTAGTGGGGAAAGCTCAGGCTCAGTCTGCTCACTGCAAGCCTTAGCAGGTATCTCTTTGCACTAGTTGCCTTCTGTCCCAGGCACCCTCCCAGCGCCAGCCAGCAAAGTTGTCCTAGAGGCATTTCTGGAAGATCCCCGTTGCTTGCTCCTGCTTTACAGAAGCTGTGGTTGGTAGGCAGCCACAGTCACCCTTTGGTGGAAGCATGGGCGAGCAGGAACAGTGTGACCAACCAGGGGCCACATGAGGGCAATTCCTTTTGCTTACCGTGTATCTGTAGTTCTTACACTGTATCTACAGGTCTCTGCTCTCCACAGGTGCCTCTTAAAAAGATAAGCACCTTCTGGAGAGTCAGTGTATTTATAATATGGAAAGAGTTGAGTCACTCAGGTGGTAAGTCAAGGGTGTCTTTTAGGGATATTTTGGCTTTGCTTTTTTGAAAAGTCTACTGTTAGCTTATAGGAACAAATTCAGTGTTTTAAACCACAGTGATATCATGGTGTTGTCCCCTTTCCTTGACTTTTCCAAGAACCCTGCCAAAAAGACCACCTGGGTATGAAAAATACTTATTTCTTTCCTGGGGAAATCCTTTTGACAGCTGAGAACTGGTGATTCTATGTGGCCTGAAATGAGGTGTTGTTGAGATTATTAATGAGCCCATATTCCAAGGAACTTTTTGTTGTTGTTGACACTGCAGGGCTCATTTACCCCTCTTCACCAAAGTAGGAAGAAAAAAAAAAAGAAAAAAGAAAAAAGACTTTTATTTTTCCATTTGTTCAGTTAAAGCTTATCAGTCTCTTTCCCATGAAGACTAATTTATCTTTTGCTTGCAATGTCACATGTTGCTCAGTGACTCTGCCTTATTGCTATTCTTGAGCAAAACTGAGTCTCAGGTAATGTATGCTAGACAGATACTCATTTTCACCCCTGAATTTTCCTGGTATTTTGCCATCCTCATAATAATTGACCCACTATCACTGCTACAGGGTTCGTGTTAAAGAATAAGTTTTTCTAGTGACATGGAACATTTCATGGTGAAGATGTTAATAATACAGTACTTTAAATGTGATTAGGCAGATTTGTTTGAAGAGGAAGTAAAAGGAAGGATGCATCTTCCCCATCTTTCCACTCCTTCCCTCCCGCCTCCATCTGAGGCTTTTATGGAGGAAATAGCATATTTGCTCTTAATCTAAGGAAAAATATCACTGCTGAGTAAGAAATTGTTTGCAGTTTTCTTCAGCATTCATATCCCAACTGCTCCTGTGTACCACTCTGGACATTATATGGCAATCAAAAAGCTTCCCCCAGGGACAGCGTAAACCAAATTCATACCAGTATCAATGTTTAATCAATGCTAACTACCAGTACCAGTGTTAACTTTTTAGCTACAGATAGATAACATTATTTGCAGGGTGGAGCATATTTCCAGGTAGAATTGGTGGATCAAATTTTGCACTGTGCAGTTGAGCCTTGCAGAAATGAGGAAGGAGCTCAAACCACAGTGAATAGCACCACCCCCCTCCACGACTTCAGGAGGGACGTACTCTCACCAGTCTTGCCAGAGGAGTTACATATGGCAGGAAGAGAGATGCACATGGCATGACTTCTCAGGAATGGGGATGCCTTCCATGGGTATAAGTGCCCGATCTCTGGATGGCAGTCTGTCTAGCACTCAGGAGATTTTTTCTGTGTGAAGTAGGGGTCAAGTCCAGAAAAGTATTATACTAATATATATATTGTTTGGGGTTTTCTTCATGGAAGTTAGGCACCAAAAGTTTTTCCATAAGGTATGTGCTGCTGAATTGTGAATACCTAGCAATGAAAGGGAGGACAGCCAGCCATAGGCACAACCTCAGATGCAAGAAATCAGAGAAACCAAACCATCTGGCCCTGAAAGAACTTACAAAGGTGTGTAAGGATGGCCTTGGACATCTGTGTCTGCACCCCACACTGTATCTCAGTGTTAGCAGCCAATTGCATTCATCAGGCAGGAACTTGTCTCCTGGGGAATATTAAACACAAAACTAAACAAAGAAGCATTTTCAATCTCTGTGTTAGTTAGCTTCCATTTGGAATGAGATCCCTCCGTGTCCCCAGACTGACAGGCAGATTTTTCAGGGGATGAAGACATTGGTCCAGCCCTGGCATCTTCATCTGCTGTGGGGATCTTCGCTGACCTATCTGCTTCTGAGATGCCTTCAAGACTTGGGGATAAAAATCTTGCTTTAATAGCACTTTCCCTGGTCAGGACAATAGTGTCTCTTGAGATTTATGAAAACAAATATCATTTCTTGGTAAGGGCTTTTCACGGGCAGAGGAAGAGAAGAAGTAGTATTGCGGAACAGCTCATAAAACAAAAACAAGTCATGTATGTGCACACATGCCTGCATACGAGAGAGAGGAGGAGGGAGAGAATGAATCATGGCCAAAGAAAAAAAGGTCTTTCATCTGAAAGTTCAACACAGATTCCTGAATTGCACGTATTACATGCATAAGGTGTGAAAGCTGAGCTGAGGAGAACACATGCCTAATTTTTTAAGAAACAGCAAATGCCCAGCAGCAACCAAGAAGAAATTAAACTTTTATTCAACATATTCATAGCTTAAAAATGATCTTAGGTTGTATGAATGTGAGGTCAAAACGGAATTTTTCCTCCAGGTATGTACATAAATTAGGTAGCCTTAATAGGAAGTAACCAGTCCATTTATTTGTCAATAAGCATTCAAAGTGAAGGCTGAATGAGCTTGTGCCAGAAGGAATGGAAACTAGTTTGCATTTCATGATTATGTAAAGCAGTTCTTGGTAGAATGAACTTCTTGTGACCTTCCCCTCCTCCCCCCTTTTTTTTCCCTCCTCTACCACCCTGGAAGCACATATGTATTTAAATAATTTCCATTTCTAACAATGTGTTTTTGTGTTACTTTTAATCAGTGTGAGATGGCTTTTGTATTGTTTGTCCTGCTTCGTCCTATGCTTTCCTTTTAATATGGAAAGAAGGAAAAAGTGGTATTTCTGGGTGTGCCCTTGCTCTAGAAATGTAGTGGTCTTCCAGTGATGTGAGCAAACATTTCCTTATTTAACCAGATAGCAAGACTGATGCAGAGGGAGTAGTCAGGAAAACACAAAGAAAGGTAGGAAACGCATGCTATTTGAGGACTGTTCCATTTCACACCAGTTAATAGATTTTACTGTCTCAGAGAACTGGATGATACCAATTTTTCACTAGTATTGCCAACTAATTTAATGTCTGGTTTTCAACAGACAGGTTGCAGGTCTTTTCCAAAAATCAAATCCTTTAAAGCAACCAAAAAAGTTGTACCTCAGTGTGTAACTAGTCACATTTTGAATGTTTTGGTCAGTGCCCCAAAATGCTTTCTGTGGAAGTAGGCTGCTCAGAAGTGGAATTTCACCACTGTAGCAGCTGCTGAGACAGGCATTCAGTGCCTCGATCAGGGGAGACTGAGAACTCTTCTACAACAGAAAACGCCAATAGCTGGTATGGACTGGACAGTTGTTTTCTAGTCAACACTGAGTGGATAAACAGGTGCTTGAATGAAGACTCATTCAATAACCAGTACCAAATTCTGCAGTTTCCTTAGTCAGGTCGCAGATGTAATGAGACTGAAAACTCAGTTACTTTCTCAGTCCTAGGAATTATCTCTCCTGGCTGCCACTGAGGCATAGTGCATTAGGACACGTTGTACAAGCAGAAGAATTCATTCTTCAGTACTGTTGACTCAATACTTTTCACCTGTATGAAATCTGTGCTTTCAGAATTCAACAAAATATTCCTATTATTTTATATGTAAAACATTTTGATCTTACATGCATCTTAAAAATTGAATTACAGAAAAGTTTCTGTTAATAAGTGGGAGAAAAAATATAGAAAATGCTTTTTATTATTTAATTATTTGTTTTCTTACGCTTAACACACCCTCAGGTTAAAAGGAGAAGTGCGTTAAAATGATTTTGAACTTCTGGTGCAATAGAAATTTTGAATAAACTTTAATATCTGTCTCAATACTCTTAGTTACACTTCAAATTTAAAGGAGAAAATTGAGAAGTGAAAAAGTTCTGAACATTGGGCAATTATCCACAGCCCCTTGCGACTGTTGTTGATCTAGATGAAGGAACAAGGAAGTAACAAGATGTTAGAAAGTCATTGTATCGTGAGCTGGAACAAAACACTTTTAAGAGTTCTTGCTTTCTGGAATTTGTTTTCAAGATGCATCAACTTCATATGCACTCAGGATACGATACGAAGAAGATTTTGTGCAGTCAAGAGTGAAGATTTAATAGCCTGATAAGTAGAGAACCTTACAGATAATTTCAAGGTGTTAATCTAACCTTGCTGTGCCTTTAATCTTTTGGTGTTCTGGAGAATGTAAAAAACAAAAGCTGACTGTTTTAATATCATAGTGTAGTCATGGAGAAAAAATGTCTTCCAGCAGAGCAGGTTTTAAATAAATTATTACTTTTTTTTTTTCCGTGATGGGGAAAAATAACTCTAGGATGGATTTAAAGGGAAGTAGATTTACTAAGTGTCCTGCATCTTTCTCTCTCGCTAATTAGTAACAGTCAAATGCTCTTGTTCTGCAGACAGTGACTACAAAGAAAAGGATAAAGAACTTGGGAAAGACTCTAGAGCCAAAATAATTAGGCAATTTATCATTTAGGGTAATTGGACTTGTGCAAAGTAGCATTATTTACCACAGGTTTCCATTTCTTCTAACCAGGTGTGAAAAACACGACTACATTGATTGGGAAATGCTCTTGGTGCTTTTTCTAATATGCATTGTGCCAGGGACGTTCATTTCAAAGTGTGGTGTTCCTCCCAGTGATTTCTTTTCCCTCAGTGATCTTCAGAAGCAGCCTTCAGCTTCTAAAACCTCAAACCAAAATTAGATTAAAGTGCCCAATATGGGGTCAGAAATGGGAGGGAAAGAGAGAGGGCTTTCCACCAGGGAATTTTCACTTAACAAATGAAAGCCTTTACTTTGTTTCAAAGGAAAAATTGCCAAGTGGAGACACATCTTAATCACATCGGTAGCCAGCTGAGATGTTTATGCTAATTTCCAAAGGTATGTAAGTATAGGAATCAGGGGGTCCAAAACTCCTGCCTCTGTGATGTGAAAAACACAAGCATTTAAGCACCACCGACAGATAGGTCTGATGTTGTTTCAGCGTCAGGGGAGAGGGGGGGAGTAGTTGCAAGGGATTTACTTGAATTTCACTTCACAATTTGCTGTCAGAATGGAATGCCCCTTCACCCGAAGGTGAGTTTTTTCATCATTTTTCCAAGGAGGGCCCAGCTACCCCTTTACAGTTTGTCAAATTATGGCACTCTCCCAGCTTTGTGCTGTTGCCCTCCACCCTTGAAAATTACATCTTCACAAGCAGCTTTGCTTACAACGGATGCTCCGGAAATGTTCAAAATCCCTGGATTTCACCACCAAAGTCTCTGGCACGTGGTGACCCCATGGCTGGCTTTCTGCCAGACCCCAGGGGTGGCGTGGGGCGTCACATCCCACTCCAGCATATGTGGCTTTGCCCTGCAGCTACTTTGTGGTGCTGGCACCCCAGTGCTCAGATACATGTCCCCAGGCTTTGGGGCAAATAAATCAAGTAGTGGGAGAGATTGTTATTTAAAAGTGATCTTGCTCTACCTGCCTGGTGGAAACCAGCCAGTGGAGATCCCCACTGGGAGGAGAAGTCAGGGGGAATAAGGTGATGTTTAAAAGCATTTTACTCCCTGCCTGTGAGAAATTCACAAATATTCACTGCCGAGCTGTTGTAAGTGGGTGCCGCAGAAGTGCTTTTAAGTGGCACAGCTTGACACCAGTTGCATGGGTATCTTCAGATAGCGTCACAGGTAGTGGGTTTTTCACCCAATGGCTTGTTATTTTAAAACCTTTTTATGTGTTTGATACCTTCTTTAATAAGAAAGTCATGACTACCAGCAATTTCCTATAGAGATACAAGGAGCAAGAAGTAGTAGGTTGTTACCTAAAATACTGCCTGTCGCCTGAGCAAGCTCAATGTGAGATAAAATGCACAATTTGGATGCAAATAGGGAGTGCTTGATCCCTCGCCAAAGGAGTGTGTGAGCTCCCGTACTGAAAGGCATACCTCTACGGATGTGGCCATGTTGTCAACCGAGAGAGATTCCAACATTTGTCAGTTTTTGTGCCATATGATAATATGTGGGCTGTTTACATTGATTACCAGCGTTGAGCAGAGCAACCAGCTGAAATTTCAGGGCCTTTGGGTTGTTTGGCTTAGAGCTGCGATCCAAGTATCTTTGAAGTGACCCTACTTATTTACAAGGAATGTGCAAACTCTCTTTTTGCCTAGCCCCGCAGGAATCGAGCAGCAGGACGTGGCTCCTGCGCTCACAGCTCCATGGAGCGACCTGGACAGTGGCAGTCCCTCGCCAATCTGGGATTGCCGTACTTCTGAGATGGTGCCTGGTGCTTCCTTGTCTCCTTCTTTGTTTTCCTTTTCTGATCCTTCTCCTTCTTTCCTGAACTTAGAGGTCTATGCAGAGAACTACCCAGAGAAACCACTCTGCCCGCAGACGCTTTGCGCATAACCTTGCTTGTCATTTTGCATTGCGACAGTCGCCTGTGCGACTTTGCACAGGGGCTGTAATCCTCCTTACTTGATTCTATAATGGAGCTTATCTGTTTCTTGTATTTACCCAGAGGCACGAGTGATTACTTTACTGCAGTTTGAACAATGTTTAACCCAAACTGTAACTGTCAGGCAAACGACTATCTTTTCTTTAGGTTTGGTACTCCGCCACTTTGGCACTGCAGACTTCTGGCAGTGGGAGCCAGATACTGTATCTTTTCTAAATATTTTAGGTTATTTTAGCACTTTTCATATGATAACACCCAAATGATACATAAATACTAACCTCTAAATGTACCTAGGAAGCTTGTAATATTAATGGCCCTGCTTTTTCAGGGTGAGGCATCAGAGAATTTAAAAGTTTTGGCATGGGAAATAAAGAACTCATCAAGCAATATTTGCATGTTCTGGTTAACTTCTATCCCACAAGGAATCTTTTCTAAAATCATCTGCTGCTTGCCCCATGGGTTTAATTGAAAATACAGTGATTTTCATCAGAGGTCCGAGTCACTGAAGTCAATAGGTCTACTGCTGTGCACAAATTAAAGGATGTGCATGCATCACCCTATGCAAGGACAGAAATGCAAATTGTGTTTTTTTCCAGCATTTTGAGTAGTCCTTACAAAGCATACTCCTTCCATTATGAGGGGTGGGGGCGGGGAAGAGGTATTGTCTATGAAATTCATTAAACCATAGGTTTTAAGTTTAGGAGTTTGTTACTGTGCAGCCTAATCTTGTGTACAACCAAGGGCATAGGATTTCACTGAATTAATTCTGCTTAAATTAGTGTATCTGTTTAAAAAAAAAAAACCCTCCCACTTGTTTTAATTAGATGGCATAAAATGTCTTTCCTGACTTTGCAAATGAAGGACCTCAAGAAGAACAAGCGAAACGAGATGCTTTAGTAATCTTTTTAATTATCCTTGTTCCATTGTTGCGGGTTTTGCTCTTCTAGAAATGTTGGGCAAAACTGTCTTTAACATGTTGTCTTTATAGAATTGTGGAACCTTCCACATTTTGCGTTAATTAAACATATAAATCCTACAGACTGTATCCTGGGTAACTGCAAACCAAGAGCCTGATTCTCAGTTTACATTTATGCCCCCTTTCGCCGCTCCTGTAATGGGAATGGACTGTCAAGGTGTGTGTACATTATCCTCACACTTTATCTGCAGCTGTATTATCATCACCTCGTCCCTGCGTGATGCTGTCTTGTTAACATATAAACAAGCGCTTGCAACTATGGTAAGACGTATTTATGCTGCCATAGTAGGACCTTAGTGCAACTGAGAATCAGGCTCTGAAGACACATGTCTTGTTCTTACAATTCAGTTATTTTAAAGGAAAGGAGCAATACTTACCTTGCTGGCAAGGAGCACAAAGCAAACCAGTAATTCAGAAAATGATAAGAGAAAGAAAAGACAAAACATGACACACTCCATTAGGTTTTCCTTCTTTATTAGTGGAAAGAACATGAATGTTTTTGTCGTGCTGGGTACTGACTTTGATATAAGAAGTGTAGCCCATGCAAAATAATAATTTTCTTATAAAAGTTAAAGATGGAATGGCAACTTTTTTTTTTTTTTTGTTCACATCACCTTCTTTTATATTCTGTGTCGGACTGAAGTAGGAACCTTGATATTGGAATGCAGACAATTTGATTAAATTTTGGATCTTACTGGAGATTAAGTACAGCATGTAGAGTGATAACATAGAGATGCCTGTCATTTAGGAAATCTGCAAAGACTTGACCCAAAGCCTCGGGAGGGTGTCGCTTTGGTTCAGATCCTAGAGTAAGATCAGTGCTGTGCTTTTATCATCAAGAGGCTGCTGTTGCTGGGCTCAGGGTTACAGTTGTACACTCAGCCCCAGAGGACCAGCTGCTCTGCTGTAAATTGGGGCTGGTACTGAGGGGGAGTAAGAGACACAGTAAACACGCAGAGTAGCGATAAATGACAAGAGGATACGATATGTAACATTAACCAGGCTCAGTGTTTGCTTAGGTTGTAGAATGGTCTTTTAAATCAATCTTTTATTATCAGTGGAGCCTTAGCAGTGCACTTAAATGGGGAACAATGCAAGGACAATAGAGACTTGGTGCAAAGTGAACATCCCACTCTCTCTCCTAGTTCTGATTTTACAAGAAAAACCATAGATAGATCCAGGTCATAACGTTCAGATATGAACTTTTTCCATGTTTGGCAACATTTGGAATTGGGCTCTGATTTCATCCCCATTTCTGCCGTAAGGATTCATCTCACAACCAGTCCTCATATTCTGCATAAATAGGGCTGGGAACATCATGCAAGGAGTCCTCCTGCTTCTACCCTAACCTTTCTGGCAATAGTGAATATACCACAGTTTTGTTTCATCTCTTCCCATAGTTAATTATCCTTCCCCTAAATAATGAGTAGGTTTGTTTCCATTTTCAATTTGTTGCCCTCAGATTCCCCTGAACTTCTATCATCCTTGGACTGCTGTACAAAAGAACCTTTGTGTAGGAAAAGTATCTTCTCCTCATTGTGCCACTGTAATTGTAAACTGCAGTGATATCACCTGTTAGTGTTTTCTTGTGGTAAAACTGTAAGTTCCTGAATTTTTTTTTTTTTTTTAATTGGACAGTATATGTGCCTGTTTCCAGAGGTTCACCTATGGGTTTTTAACATCCTTTGGAACATGTGGGTATTAGAATTGGATAGACTATTCTAAAAGCAATCTCCACCAGTGTGAAATCTTAGCAAGCTTATCTCACAGACCTGGTTTTGCTCAATGCACCCTTGTTTCAAGTGTTGTAGTTGTTGTTGGAGTTAAGTGTTTCTACATGTTGTTAGATCTTTTTGTCAATATATTACTTTCCTGTTTCTATCGTTCTGTAAGTACCCAAAGAGAAATTAGATGGACAGTGTTGTCACAAGTTGGGGCTTAAGGTTTTGTTTTGTAGGAAAACAATGGTACCAGATCTTTTAAATCCCACCAAATCAAAACTAATTGCTAGAATGGTTGCTTGAAACTGAATTGGAATCTGAATACTGTATTTTATATTTTTAGCATTTCAGATTAAGGAAGTAATAATTTTAATCCCAGACTTTGCTCAGACTTTGCAGAGAAATGTGGTAGCCACGAGACACTTGCTGTGCATAGGCAGATATGCAAATTCTAAGCAGTCCATTGGCAAACGCTACCAAGCCCTCATGTGCATCTTTATGCATCTAAATATATGTACAGTTATATATCCTTCAGCACTGGACTATGCTGTGAGATGGCAATTATAGGCCAGGTCATTCTTCATAGTAGATTTTTTTGAAAAAGCTCTTGGGAAAACTTTCTATTCCAAGCCAGCAATGGGGAGAAAGGGTTTAATTTCAATGTGCTATCCAAAGGGTACAACTCTTCAGTGGTGCAGTACACCTCGTCTCCTGGTCCAGCTCTGCATTACTGTCAGCGATGTAGTAATCAAACCAAGCTATGGGATTTTAACCTCTTCTTTTCTGGACTGCAAGAGGCAAGCAGAGAATCAAATGAGCCCACATTACCAGCTGGAGCTACGAGGTTCCCCCACTGCGCTAGGAGATACTAGACTGAATGCTGGTCCAGCCAGTGAACACAAGAGATTCTAACTGGAGCTGTTTGGGTTTGCTGCAGAAGGGAAAGCTGTAGGAAATGGATTTACATTGTTCTTCAGAGCAAGGTAAACAGATCTCTAAGTTAAAAATCCAGCAGGGCTTGTGGATGTATTCTGTCTGGATTCAGAGCAGGGAGAAGCAGAGCCGTCAAAGGAACACGCAGAGATGTAATGTGCAGTTAAACCCGCAGCACTGGTAGGACTGGACAATCACTAGTTAAAGATAGTTAATTATTTAAGAAAAAAATTATGAAGTATAAAATATTCAAACTGCCTGTGCCTGATGCATGCTGTTGCCACAAAGGCACACGCACCTGGGTTTTAAATTCTTGCCTGTTTGTTACATTTTTTTAAAGTAAACATATTTTAATGCTAATGATGGCATAATATTATTTGTGAAACATTAATAATAAAAAAAATAAGGGGGAGAAGCTTTGCTATTTGTTTCTTCCAGAGGGGGATATGTCTGCTTTCTTTAAAATGAAAATCATTTACAGCGTTTCTTAGCTCTCGCAGAAATGAATAACTTACTAAGTGTTGCGATAATTGTGCGGAGAACCCGTTACGGTAACACAGTGTAGCTACAAACTGACTGGGAAATTGGTGCCTTGAGTCTGAAATTACATGTTGCAGTTACCAGGCATCATTTCAGATTAGCTGTACCTGTCTCGTGGGCAGCTCATCAGGAGCTGCACTTGTGAGTCAGAAAGACCTACCATTTTCCTCACTTAGAAGTTGGCCTGGTGTTGAGGGCTTAACTTAGAAACAAGGACGAAATAAAAATCAGGCTATGCTGAGCTGTTGAGCCCAGAGACAGGGTCTGCTAGAGAAACAGTTTGTTGGAAACCTCAGCAAAAAATAAAACCTGTCTCCTGCAAAAGCTTGGAGATGGTGTCAGGCAGCTTACATACCCAGTGACAACTCTCGAGTACCTGGCACTCGCCTGAACTTGCTGCCGACATCTGTACACCTGCTCTTAGCAGGCAGAAGGCAACATTTCTCTGACTGTATCTAAAAATGGCATTTCTCACAAAAAGAAAAAAAAAAAAAAAAAAAAAAAGGCTGTTAGTCGCAGTATCTTTGCCAAACTCCATTTACATGTTGGCTGCTTAAAGACCCATCTGCAGCGTCGATCGCCTGACACCGGTTCACTTCCTGTCCTAAATTGCTGAAAAATCCCGGCACATAAAATGCTGGCGCCGTGGCTTTTTGTCGAATCCGTGACCTTCTCCCTCCCCGTGTCTGCTCTGTGTGTTCTCGGCTCACCTTCCCGTGGCCTGCCCTTTGGGGTCTCCATGATAAAGCTGGGTTGGGTGACACTTCAGGACCTGGCTCCGCAGACATCAAAGCTGGCACTTACCAGCTTTTCTGCTTGTAATGCCATATATACTTGTATTTCCACAGTTGTGATCTGAATTCCTGACCCCTAATCTGGGGACCATTGCTGGGTGTGCATGAGTAGTTTGAGTCACCTTGGGGAGCAGGACTATCTGTATGTGGAAGCACACATTTTGAAAGTGTACTGAGATCCTTCAGGGTATAAGTTTTATAAATGACAGATATTATAAATCCTGACTGCCTGATGGCAGGCACTAGAGTGGAACATTTTGTCATCAGTGCTTATTATCTCAAGATTCTTAATTAGTTTCATTGATAATTTTCTCACACTTGAATGTTTCAAATGATTAAATATTTCAGTGCTTCTTGGTGGAAAGTCTCTCCGTTGTGTGCAGCAAGACGTAATACTGACTCCAGATAGTTGGTGGAGAAGTGGTGTTCACCATCCCTTTTGCAGCCCCTTGTGGGAGCTGCTCTCTGAGCACTGAGGTTGGGTCTCATCACGGCCAGTCACAGAACAACGATGTGGCTGATTTAGGAGTACCAGAAGGGGGAATGGTGAAAAAGCCTAGTTTTCCCTCTCAGCTTTGAATGCAGTATTTTTCCTGCACTGTCTAGTCTACCATTCAGGTGTCCCAGCAGAACGCACAGGAGTCATTTGCCCGATTCCTGCAGAGAAAGATATTTCAGCTAGATGGCTTTTCCAGATTTAAAGAATTATACCTGGAGGAGGCTGCCTGCAGTTTTCTTTCCAACTCTTTCACACTTGTGCTGAGTGCAGCGGGTTCCTATGTCAAGGCTGTGGATCGGTGAGTCTCCATTTCGCATTTAAGGTGCATGTCTGCAGCTCCTGCCCACCCTCCTGGCCGGGGTGAGATGTGCCTCCAGCATTTGCTGGGGCCTGGGAAGCTGCTTGTGCGGTGCGTGCATACATGCACCCCCGTCAGCAGAGCACAGGGTTCATTTTAATCCTTGGAAACACTGACAATAGTTCATGTCCAGGCTAAAACCTGTCCTGAATCACAGGGATTTTCACCACAGCACATGGTGTGTCTAGTTTATCAAAAAGCAAGAAAAAAAAAAAAACACAAAAAAAACCACCACCCAAACCCTTTAAAATGCCACTTCTTGTAACTATTTACTTAAGCAATAGGCCTGAATGCTGAATGTCTGTTGTAAATTGATGGTATAAATTCCCTGTTTGCTTCAGCAGAGAAATTGGCTCTTTGCCTTGAGACTTGTAAGAAAAGAATGTTTTAAATCTATGGTTAGGAGACGCAGCACATTCATATCATTGCTTTAATCAGATTACTTTTTTCCTTGTTATTTTATTTTAAATTTTTTTTAGACCAAGTTGTGGGGTTTTTTTCAGAGCCCTGTTCCTTGAATGTTCCCCATAGGTGGAATGTAATTAAACTCCACTGGCATCTCCCCCTGCTGGGATTTAGACTAGGGACAGATCTTT
Source organism: Scopus umbretta (assembly GCA_013400535.1). Taxonomy (NCBI): domain Eukaryota; kingdom Metazoa; phylum Chordata; class Aves; order Pelecaniformes; family Scopidae; genus Scopus; species Scopus umbretta. Next base: position 73,878 of record VZTL01021106.1, read on the forward strand.
AGGAAGCATAAAACAAATACTGTGAAAAAAGAAACCTTGTTAGAAGAGTTGCCAGGGAATCGGCTCTGCTCCATTTACAAGCTGATAGTTTTGAAAATCTGCCCTTTCTCCTTTTGTGAATTGGTTTCTAGAAATTGTTAATTAATCATTTAAACACTGGGGGCAGGGAGGAACCCACAAATTTTTCGCAGCTCTCGCTCTGCTCACGGGCTGAGAGTTCACATATTAAGAAGCACTTTTTGCCTCAAACCCTGGCTTCTGCTTAAAATAATTCGTCAGGGAAGGCACCCATGCTGACGATGCCAAGGAGGGAGGGCTCCAACAGCAGTGGCGAGGGCGATGGATGCTCAAGCCCTCAACGTGCTGGTATGATGGTGACCTGTTCTCTGGGAAGTCCCCATTGCCAAGGACATGGGGCAGCTCCTTCCCCGGCCAGGTCAGAGTCGGTTCCCCTCCGCCTGGCCCTGTGACCATGGACGGCCTCATGCTACTCCTGTCTATGAGCGGCTGCTCCCTTGCAGCTCCTGCGAGGCTATTCCCACACTTCACCTCAGTTACCTCCAGCTGCAAAAAAAATAAGAGACCTGCCTCTCAGTTCTGGGGATATAAATATGGAATAACCTTGTCAGCTCAGAGGGTTACTGTGCTGTAAGCGGGAGGAGAATCTGTCCCCAGATATTGTTTGACTAATGGCTATCAAAGGCAAAAGTGAAGTGATAATAGTTTGGGATCAGCTCCTAGTGAGCTAGTGTCTGTATTGCAAAACAAATTGTACCTTAACTGGGACTGCCTTTGATGGTCCTCCTGCCTTGGGATTTAAGATGTTCCCTCTGGAATCAGGAAAAGACATAATGCTGGGAATGATGTGTTTCTCACCTGCCTGATACAAGACTGCTTCCACTTTTCTATATACTCTTCCAACAATGAAATGAAAGTCCTTATTTCTTGGTCAGCAAAGTCTGTCGCTGTGGATGGTGGAGCAGAGTTCTCAGCCTGGTGGAGGAGAAAGGTGTTGTGCTGCTCTCCTCACAGGGCAGTGATTGCAGTTGCTGAGCCCCAAGGTGGGTGCAACCCTCTCTCAGTTGGAAAGTAAGCTCTCTTGTAATAGTCCTTTGCTAGGCAGTGCTAGGAGAAGCAGTATTAAGAGATTTTTTTAAATCCAGTTCGGGAAAAAGCATGCAGCATGTAATGCAATGGCTGGGAACATTCATAGCTTGTAGTCCAGTCAAAAGCAGGTTTTAGTGGTTTATGTATTAATCCTATTATTTGCTTTTTTTCTGCCACCTTTTTATCTATGCCGATTGCTTTAGTGTCTTGATGCTGGACATACAGGTGATTACTGCTGTAGTGTAAATGAAATACAGGTCACCACAAGGTCCTTGCTCCCCCCTTCTCCCTCCTGTTGTCTGTCCCCTCTTCCATGCTCTGTCCTTCCTTCTTGCTCTCCTTTGTGTTGTTGGTCTCACCATGGTCCCTCGTCCATGAGGGTGCTGGGCTCTGCACTGCTCCCTGTTTGGTGAGTTTTGTGGTTTAACTCAGCAGGCAGCTAAACACCAC
>VZTL01021106.1:75456-91011 GCA_013400535.1 Scopus umbretta
AATCCAAAACACAGCACTATGCCAGTAACTAGGAAGAAAATTAACTCTGTCCCAGCTGAAACCAGGACAGTGAGAGAGCTTTCTTTGTGTCAGTCATGGGTGGCATCAGAGCGACCATATAGAAATAGGATGTTCTTGTAAGTGTTGTGATCTGAAATCACACTTGCTCCAGAGGCCACCCATAATTTACAAAAAATAAGTACCCAAGTTCACTCTGGAAAAAACAAGCCAGTCTGTGCATCTGTTCACTGCTATTAGGGGGTATTAGTTTTCAAGAGCAATCCATTATACTGTGAAGTACCTTACTTTGTTAGACAAACAAGAAAACCCACACTTTTAATCCTCTGAAGCTTTTAATGGCATCACAGGATGCAGGTACTTGAGACACTGATACCTACAGCAGAGAGATGAAAAGACCTTAGGTTCTTCTTACTGCTGGCCCAAAACCAACAGAAAGAGGAAATTTGAAGAGGATTTTTCCAGCCAGGATGTTTTTTGTAAGCACATCAGGTGCATGCACTTGGGCAATAAAGGCTATAGACACGAGAGAGGTCTGTGCTTTGAGGGCTCTGAATTTTCCATAGCTGTATATTAAATTCAAAATAGCAGTCCAAGAGCATACCTTCATCAGCAGAGACTGCTGAAAAGGGCAATAACGGTGGGGTGGGAATTAGCTGAGGCTCTGTCGCTTCATAGGTGCAGCGTTTTGGGGGCCAGGGAGGCTTCAGCATTGGCTGCTAAAGTGCGGCAGGAGAAAGAGCAGCAGCAAGCTGGGGAGCAGGCTGCTCACCTCTCTGTGTAGCCAGAGATAAATTGCTGCAGCAAAATTGTGAGCAGTGTCTTGTAAAGAAAACGGAGGAGCTGCTCTAGGGGTTGAGGGAGACAAGCTGGTTTTGGGGGCTGTCTGGAGCAGAGTGAATTCAGGGTGTTCTGACATGTTCCAGCCACAGCAGAAATACGAAATGGGGGCAAGGAGGCTCGCCCACAGCCAGGCATATTATTAGATTATAATTGTATTATAACCGGCTATGCTTTATGAATTGTTTCTTCATGTTTGTGTATATACTGTTTGTGTGGCATGTGCACCGTGTGGGGATGTTTCTGTGCAAAGTGGTGAAGCTAGTGTTTGCTGCCATTCTTCTGCATCTTCTCTAATGATATTGTAAATTTGCCTCTTCCCTTTTTGAACTACCCAGCCAGCACTGTAATAAAATGCTCTTTGTGAAGAGAATATTGAAGAGAAGAAGGGGAAAAAAAGAGGGCATGGGTGTGCTTAATAAAAGAAAGGCTCTCTGCACTATCGCAGGTGCAGTTGATGCTGTTTAGAGCAGTCACTCATCTTGCTCCAAATAAATAGTAATGACTGTTTCCTGTGACTGTGCTGTGAATCATATTCAGTCCATGCAGGGGAGTAGAAAATAAAGCTGCATGCAATCCACACGAGATGATGGCTCTTGTAATATTCAGCAGTTGGGCCTGGTTAGAAGCGTTTCATTATCTCAGAATTAAGAGAGAGCTTCCTGCTGTCACAAAAGCTTGTTTATTCTTCTGCCTTCCCTCCCCCTCTCTCCATTCTTTCTTTCTTTAACATATATGCCCTCTCCTTTTCTCCTGTCTCTGAAATGTTGGCTTTTTTTTTTTTTTAGCGCAGAACTGCAAGGTCAAATTAGGGACAGTGGCCCTGGAAGTACATTAGTAGTTTATGGCATGGTTTTTGGCTTAATAGGAGGATGCCTGAATTTTCTTTTATCTTTTGCCCTCCACTCGTTTTCTTAGCTGATATTCAAAATTTATCAGGAAGAAGCAGAAGAAGCCGACCTTCTTTCCCATTTCTCAGTGAACTTCAGAGTTTTCCTCCTTATCCTTGGTTTGGTCCAAAGTTAATCAGCAGGAGTTTTTCAGTGAACTCCAGTTGCTGTTGCCACCTTAAGTCACAACACAGTTGCCTCTAGCAAACAGCTGCTCTGCGGGTGCAGATCCGTTTGTGAGTAAGCTGGATGTTAAAGGTCAGCTAGCAAATGGATAGTAAAACCAGTCAGATTCTCCCCTTGACTGGAGGGCTGAGCCAGAGCTTCTTGCCTAGACCCTTAAGGAGGAGGCCAAGAGCCAGAGTCTGCTTTTCAGGCTCCACCATCTCTACAGAGTGGCAGCAAGGGGTGAGTAAACCCATGCGAGGCTCACATGAACCCACATCTTGGGCTTCCTTTGTAGTTGGTGGAGAAGGACACACGTAGAGGGAAACGGGTCCTGTCCTAAGGTCTGAATGATCCCCTGTGGACTTTTCCTTCCCCGTGGGCTAGGGAAAAAGGGAGCCTAAGGTAGCTGCGTTTCTAACGTAGGTGCCAAAATAAGGTGTGGTGAAGCTGCATGTTCCTTGCTGCTTAGAGGCTGTGGAGGGTGACACACACACAAATTCCCAACTCATTGTATGTCCTATGCAGAATAAGTGTGGATAATGTGTCCCTGTGTGCTATGCCTCACTACAGTCAGGACTGCTGAGGTGTCCCACTTGTTTATCAGTCACAGTCAGCAGAAGCACACAGCTAGAAAGCTGAAGGACCATCTCAAGCCAGGTGTGATTCAGGAAGCATCTCATCTCAAGAAGAGCTCTGATTCAGGTTTCCACAACTCGATGATCACTTTGATTCCTTACAAATGAAGGAGGATAAGCTGGGGTGTGCATCCCTTGAACATGGCCCTGCTGTGTTTGGTGGCCAGCACATTCAACACTAAACAGGTGCAGCCAGAGCCTTTACAGGGTATCTGATTTCAGCTCATAGCTGGAGAGATGCAGGGACCTGTGTGATCCTTCCTGGCTTCAGCAAGTTCTGAAACTAGAGGAAGACGTGTACTGCCCTAAGGACACTGGCTTACATGGACGGTGCCCTCCTGGAGGGTGAATCCGTGAATAGTAATGAATTCATTAAACTTCCTAAAGCATCCGTGTTTCAGTAGTGTTTGCCTCAGCAGCAGTCAAGATGGTTAAAAGGCAATTGCAGCCACTGAAATATGTAGCAAAACTATTATCAGAAGATGTCATTTTTCGTAAATGTCAGTATGTAGATTTTTTATGGGGATATGGTGACAGGTAGTGAATAATTTAACATAAATTTACATAATATAGTGCAGCTGTTAATTTATGGCCATATTAGACTACAAGGTTATGTATCTAATGGCTTTTGGTCTCTTCTTTTTTTTTTTTTTTAAGTTAAAACTTTCCCTAAATTGTCCCACTTTACTCATAATTCATGAGACACCTGTCTTCCCTCCCTTGTGCTGTACAGAAGGCTGTGCATGTCATACCCTTTTTGTAGCCATATGATTCACGGTGAACGCATTCCCGTCTCCAACCTCAATCATTTCAATTCAGCGTATCCCTGTTTTTATTCAAAGCAGGCCTGTGAGGGGCAAGAAGCACTGGTTGACTTGTATTCATCAAGGCTGAGCTCTTGGACAGAGCTAGAGACATGCATTGCTTCTCCCTTGTTTGAAAAGCTGGAGATGTACAACTGAAGTGAACTGCTTGGTAATTCAAGTTATCCACCTGCCTGCCTTTTCCAGAATAGACAACAGAGGTGGCTTCAACTCAATGCTTGGCATCTGCAGTTGATAGATTTTTTCCAAACATTTGTTTGGTGACTTTCCATGGTACAAATACTTGCCTAAATGTTAGAGAGGTGTCCATGAATTGATCCTTGCAGGACACTAGTATAGAGGTGAGGACTGAATCTAGAGGGGCTTGTCAGGGCATAAGTGGTGGCAAGGCCTCTTGGAGTACTTGATTTCTGGAGTAGAGATTATGGATCACACTGCTGCTTCCAGGCTCGCCTGAAGCTCCATCCTGCTGCCATTTTACCCAGATGATGTCCACCTTGTGGGGCAGAGCAGGAAAGGTACATGCCTAACTACACTTGGTGTCTCTGAAAGTTTTCCCCATTTAGGCACTTGAATAAGACTCGGGCTTTCAGGATGGCTGTCTGCATCTAGCACACATTATACCAATATGCCCAGCTGTTTGAGTCTCAGATGTTTGGCTGCCCCTTGCACGACATCTAGGTGGGAGGTGAGCTCTCCTTGGAAACCTACTGCAGAAACCAAACCCTCTGAATATCCAAGCCTCATTGTACAATGTGCAGCTTGATAGTGAAGAATTGCAATTAGAAGTCAGTGTTCCTAACTAGAGCAGAGGATTTTCTTGTGTGGCAGGTAAGTTTACTTCCAGTTTGTTGGGGATAATATTTGAAATATTTTTTAATGTCCAGCTATAGTTTTCCTCCCCCTGATGCATGTCCAGATGGACATGAGAAAGCATGATTCATGTCTAGCAGATAGGTTTGCACCAATATGTATTGGAACAGGGTTAAACTGTATGCAGTTTTGCACATAAGATTTGGTAAAAGGTAGCTGGAGCAAAGGGTGAATATATGTCCTTTTGTCCAGAGTGATGGAGTGAGGGGGTTTGTTCTCTGCAGAAAACAGTAATCATTAACAATTTTTTTCAGATGATGTACAATGTGTACAGCTTCACCCCCTGAGGAGAGTGGCATGCACTCTTTCTTATTTGCAGGCCTGTATAATCCTGGGGGTGGGGAAAAAGAGTGATTGTTCCATTTCACCCATGTCCCTGCCTTCATCATTGTGTCCCTCTCACGGCTTTTGGGAACAAGAAAATCCTGCGTGCCTTTGACCTCAGGGACTATGTCTGATCTGCATGGAGTCACAAAAGAAGTTGTCTCCTCTGTCAAGGCAGGTAAAGCCCTGAGAGCAGTGTGATCTCTGTTTGTTTTTCTGTACAGTGCTGTGGAAAACGATGGCTGTTTTAAAGAGCAAGTAGGAAAAGTGTAATTATGCTTTACTGTCTCACACCAGAGGGGAGGCCAGGAAGCATTTTGTTATATACAACAGGGTAGTTCAGCTTCCCTAAAATGAAATATCGTTCCTTTAGTTCCAAAGTCTCCAACAGACACTGACTTCTTGTCTCTCCTCTTCCAACCAAGAGGCGAGTTGCCTCAGTCTCCTGAGATGCTTCACTGTATGCTTTGTTTCCTCGTGAAACACGAAATATCATGTATCCGTTACCCCTCTGAGGCCAAAATGTTACACCCGTGGCTGTACCCCAGGCTCAGTGCAGAGTTAAATCAGCATGATGGAGCCCTGAAGACCTCCTCTTGGAGGTCACCACAGTGTAATGATGGCAAGCGAATGCATGTTTGCTCTCTAGGGAAGGATCTCTATTAAATACTCGGTATGTTCCTAATTTTTCCATCTTGCTGTCCCACCTCCAGTTAAAGCTCCTTATCATAGCCAGATAGCGGGGAGAGCTGTGGTTAAACCAAATCTTCCTGCCTCTGCCCCCTCATGCCTGCTGTGTTTCCAAAACTCCCAATTCAATAATGTATTCGGTTGATTCATAGAAAAACGGTGGACCAAATGTCTACCTCTCTTCTCATGTTTCTACAGGGCTTCCAGGAATGAAAAGAATTAGCACACAGACAGCCAATTCCTCTAGCATACCACAGAGCTGTATTTAGTGTGGCCTCAAACCTAGACTGGATTCCCACTGGACATGATACAAATGTTTAATAATTAATGTCTCTCTTTAAAAAATCAAAGAGGGTGGAAAGAGGTTGATCTATCCCAGCAGTTCTTAACTGAGAGATGGTAATGGGCTTAAGAAGCTGAAATTCTTCCTACCCTCTAATATTCCTTGTCAGGAACAGTAAACGAGCCCCGCATTTTTGGGACAGTGGTGCTCAGCGTTCCTGGAGCTCTAATTAGAATATTAAGTATAAGACAGCTATGAGTCACTGTGGTTCTTATTCAAGTCAAAAGCATAAATAGCACTTCTTATATATCCGTGCTGTGTCAGTCAAAGATACTGCATTTCCTTTCCCCTCTGCCTCTAATAAACATCCGCCGACCTTAAGCTGCTATATACAGGAAACAGCCTGTTGGTTATTGTGTAAAACTGATAAGGTCCCCTGGGATGCTTTATCTGTCTCTGTTGTGTGTATAAATTTAGCTTCAGTCATTGCAGGTTTTGTTCTTTTGCCCTTTTTCCTCTCCTCCTTTTTTAATGCCTGCTAAGTAAACATGGCATTGTGGAAAAGGGGATAAAGTAATTTTTTAGCATAATAAGATCAACATCCAGAGACTTAAGGATCCATCAATACACTTTGCCTTTCATTTCTTCTGCCTGCATCTTTCTCACGAATAATGGATTTCTCTGTTGTGAAATCTATACCTGTTATTTGTTACTGTACCCTACCCACTCCCCTATTTCATGCAATTGTAAACTGCAACAGACCAGGGTGCCTGTCACTATGATTTTGCTCTGAGACATGATGGTATTTACAGCAATACTGTATTCCTGTCTGCATTTATGGCAGGTTATGGAGCTTTCCTGCTCAGCACAGTGCTGTGAGATGGCAGCCAGAATTATCTTTCAGTGCAGCGTTCTCAGGAGGTTGAGTTCTTGAAGCTGTAGAGCAATTAACGCTCTTAATACTTCCAGTATTGCTTAAGGGTTTGGTGTTAGGAGCATGGAGCTGGGTTTGGGGTTTGTTGTTTTGTATTTAAGAGAGTGCTATCTCTCAGTCTTAATTACTGGTACTTGGACCAATAATGTGGCCAGCGGTGTCTCAAAGGTGGCTCCAGCTTCTGGGTGGGATGTGTGTGGTGCAATACCATTGTTCCTCACTTTTGCCTGTGGTCTGCTCCATGCTGAAAGTGTGTTGGAGAGCTGAAGGATCTAGTGATCCTTCCTTACTCTGCAGCCTCTCAGGGGCCATTTGAATGGGTTGTCCTGAGGTGGCTCAAGGTCTTTTTAACATTCCCTCACTATCTGCTGTTATCACTCCTCTTCCATTTGGGAGTTGATGACCCTGATGCCCTGTGGTCTGTCTTTTATGTAATTTGTTCTTATGCAGCTCCAAGGTAAGCATCTCAAGGTGTATTTTATGCTCCGTTTGTGAAAGTGCGACTGATTTGGCAGGGTGCTGGACAGAGAAGGTTCAGACCAGAAATTTTACCAGCTACTTCTCAAAGACTGAAGTGGTAGTTCGGCAAGCTAGCTGCCATTTGTGGTTTGGAAGATCCCCTGCAACGTTCTAGCCTAACTCTCGGTGTCCCTCGGTGGAAACTGGGCACCTTCCTACTGATTTTGGCTTTCAAAATGTCCTCTTCGGTCTCTTTCTCTGAAGATGGATGTGTGACTCCCTTTATTGCTGAACAAACCAGTAGGATCTTGCTGCTGCTCCTGTAAATACTGTTATGGCTGCGTATGGGGTGTGTTGAAGGCCAGCAATGTACATTGCGTTTGGTTTCATGGCAGAACATCTGTCTCTGCCATGAGAAGCCAGCAGCCTACAGAGCAAAACAAAACAAATGAGGAACATTCAAAGGGGCGTGCCTTTACCAATCACAGACACAAAAAAGATGTTGGGTTGGGCCAGCAATGTATACACTCTGTGTTTGATAGCATGGCTGCTGCATAACCAAGATAATGGATTATCTTAGCTTTTGATTAGCAAAGTAACCTTGGCCCAGACAACAGACAAGTTAATTATCTGAGCATTAACCTAGTTACTCAGGTGAGTTTCAGCTCTCACTGACATTTCTGCTTCTGGTGTGGTTTCCATTACTCTTAGCTCGCTCAAAGCTAGCTCAGCAGGTACATCCACATCAATGGCCTTAATGGCAGTATAGACTTACACTAATAATCTTGGTGTGGTTTTCAGGACAGAGGAGATCGGATCAAAAAGTCTTAAAAAATTATAAGGTAAAAAAACTGGAAGACGTCCTTTTGGCACCTTGTCTTGTGTCAGCTTCCCTGGGGCAAGGCTACACCTCCTTTAATACTGAGATCCTTGGGAAATTTAAGTGAAAGCAGGATCTTCAGGAAAAGGCCAGATAAAGTCTTCACAGCACTGATGCTTCCCAAATTTCCCCAGGCCAAGGTAGTTCTTGCAGTTAGGCTTGCAAGACAGTTGTTGGAGATCTTCTATAGTGTTTGGATGAGGAATTTGTCCAAGTCAGCCAGGGGTGAGGATCTCGCTCTGCTTTGTTCAAAGATGATTTTGTCATGAATGGTGCATAAAAATGCATTAGCACTTTTTCTCAGTAATGAACTTCTTTGTTCATTAGGTTAACATTGGCTGCTGTCACTAGTAAGTACATTTTAATGAGGAAGAGAGCATTCTAAAATTGTGGAAACCTGGCACTCTTGGGTCTAATTCACAGCTCATTGAAGTCAGTGAACAGATAGACTCCCACTGAATTCAGGTCCCATTCAGAGCTAAGGCAATTTACCCTGGTTGAGGACCTGCCCCTGGTTTCCCCATGTGGCTACTCAAGTGTAAAGTGCAGCTGCCACTGGCAGGTTTTTTTTCTTCCATTTAGAGTTCTGAATCCACCCGGTATTATTTTCAAGGCAACAACACAGCAATTGAAGTTTTGTTCTACCTCTCCAAATTAAACATAATTCTCTTACATCATTTACTTCTACTTGCTGGTTTTCTTTCGTTTGACCTGCTAACCATGTCACACAGCATTAGCTTTGTAAATGCTGTCATGAACTTGGTTTGAAGGTTTGTGCCAGGTCAGTTGTAATTCCCTGTTTTTCTCTTGCGTGCCAGAACAAGCAGAGAAATGTATATCATGGGTGTGAGCCCAAGTTTGCAAAGCTTTGGCTGCAGGTAAAATGAACTTTTAAAATTTAAAGAGTTTTCTGCTAGTAAAATAATTGAACAGGTTCTCAGTTACTGTCATACTTTAAAGCTGCTATTTTGCTTGTAAGTCCCTCAAACTTGCTTTGTATTCCTGTTTCTGGTGTTTCTGATTGAAAGTATGTATTTTTTAAAAAAACAGACAAACCAGGCTTTCACAGTAAATAGTTCAGTGTACAAATTCCACTTGTTGCTTTGTGGAAAAATTACGGATGTGTTTTAAAAAGCTCCTTCTTCATTGTTTCCTTCTCTTCTTAAATAACAATTGTACTTATTTTCATACAGGCCCTCTTTTCCTGCATGGTACATTTGAATAATTTACACATTCCTGCTGCATGGGAACCAGAGAGCAAAGCAGACTTCCTGAGGGAATGCTGCTGCAATCCTTGTTCCTGTGATTATTGCTGCAGTACCGCTGAGAATTTCCACCCTAGATCTGGGTTTTATTGGAGCATACGATGTTCAAAAAGCTTAATAGGACATACATTCTTAAAAGGTTGTGGTGTGTACTCAAACTGACAAAACAATGTGGATTTAAGCTTGTATATCACTGTTAGAGATGTTGACTCCTTTCCTAATACAGGAACTGCAGGTGGGTACACCATTGTTCTTCAGTGAAACACCACTGAACTGATTAGGACACTGACTAAGTACTTGGGTTCCCAGCATCCCCTCTGTGGTGCTAGAGTCTGGGTGTTTCCCAAAGTCACCATCAAAGCTGCTGACTATGCTCATATAGTCCTCTAGATGCACTCGAGCTGGATGCAGGACAGCGACAGTTGGTCAACCAACGTTTTGCCTCTACCAGAGCTTACATTCCCTTCAAATCTGCAAGCCTGAGTAGTTGCGCCCTACACCTGCCTCAATCAAAATGACCCTATTTAGCATGAAGAAATTTTAATTTAGTGTAAGACTTCATCATAAGGTAGTAGGGATTTTGGACTGAATGAGTGGAGAGCAATTACCTGAGCAGATCTGCTTGTCAGGATCTGAGGTGCTGGTAGCTTGCATTTGAGGGTGGTGATGAGCAATGGCAGCAGTAACTTCGTCCAGCTCAGATGCATGCACAACGCATAGTGTGCCTACAACACAGCCAAATGATGACCTGCCCAACTTACTAACACAAGGCAGCACTGTCTCATAAAGCTGCTTCTAGAAGCTTCTGTGGTGCAATCATGTGAGCGTGGACTGAAGTGAGTCCACTGCCCATTCTGAGTAAAATTCAGAAAGTTAAAGCAAGAGCATGAAGGGAAAATTCAATCTTAGATTTTTGCACTCCTTTCTTAAGAATCCAGGGAGACCGCACGGGTCATCACAGCACGTGCCTTCATGTTGAAACAGATGCTTGGAGTCGTATTTGAAAGGGCCCGCAAAAATTCCTTCTCCATACATTACCAACATATCATGGATCATGGAATGTGTCCCAGGCCCTCATAGCCAACTTGAAAACTCTATCAAAACATCACTAGCTGCATGTATAATGTACCACAGGAAGAAAGAAAGAGAGATCAAGTTCTTAAGTCCTGGCTGTAACAGGGCATTTGTTAAATAAAACTCATCTTTAATGATCAAAGCTGTTATTAGTACATGGGTGAGCACAGATATCTTTTTAATGGTTTTCATTTTCACATTAACCTTTTAATAGTGAGTGAAATCTTTCTAAACTATAGAAAGAAATTATATTTTCACAGCTTACCATGTCAGAGGAAGTAATAAAAAGTGGGCCTTTTCCAAGTGCTAGTTTTTCTGAAAATTGAATTTCTCAGGACGCTCCCATTAGGCAATGGTTGAATCTGCCATCACACAATCCAGGGTCACTTCCCCAAAGCCATCAGTTTACGCAAGGTTTCCCTTAGATTCCCATAGACAGATGCTGCAAAGGATTCTTGCTTAACTTCTCCAGGCTGATGTGTTGTTTGGTTGCTCTTTTAGTACAGCCTTGACCTCCAAGGTCTTCAGATAGGAACAGTGCACATCACAGTTGGGATATGTTTTCCTTAAGGGTATTGTGTTGTGGCCCTTTCATATGAGTGGATTGAACTTGATTTAGGGGGAGCAGGAGTAGAATGAATTTCCTAAGGGAAAATGGAGTGAGCTGTGTAATCTTAACTGTTTGTTTTAACTCTTGCTGCAGTCTCTGGCTTTCTCTAAGGAAAGTCCTTTGTCTGCTGCCAGTGACTGCAGAGTGGTTTATAGCTTCCCATGCTTTAGCTTTGCATTGTAAGAGAAGTGGTACGTATAGGCAGCGCTGTAGGCAAAGCCTTTTATGTTTTAGTGGGGAGTGTTTTCTCCTCTAAAAACGTCAAGCTTAATACTGTGATGCAAAGGAGCAGGGCCTCCATTAACCCTCCCCAACAAGATATGATCCCAAGATCCTACTAGTTCTTTATTAGAGCAGTGGGGTTTCCCCATAAGGCATCATTTGTTATATTATGTCCACCTTGTAAGTTACGGGTTTTGTTGTGTTTTTTTTTTTTTTTTTAATTATGCTCTGGGGAGGTGGGGGGAAGGAAAGGGCAAGGTATGCCTCTGAATTAGGGTTTAGGGGGTAGGGGGAAGAAAGGACTATAGTGAAATCCTTTCCATCCAAATGTAGGGAATAGAGCAGGCTTTGTAAGAAGAAAGTGTCCTGCAGAGACATGAAGAATAAAAGAATTTTAGGAGAGGTCTTGTATCAACTACATTGTGATTACTTTTGTCGGACAGGTTAAATGCTTTTGGAAACCTGTAATGTTTGCACCTTTATTTTCCATCTGGTTGATCCTTTCTTATATTCTTGTGAGGGATCCTATCACCTGCTTCATTCTTGAATACAGCCAGAAAACCAGCAATGCTTTGTGCTAAAATGATTTGATCCATCTCAGAACTGCTTTGCTGTCAGTGATGAAATCTGTGTGGTGATGAATCTGTCATTCCTCCTCCCCTCTCATGAAAATAGACTGAGGTCTTTGAGCTGATCGAGGGCTACTAAGACTGGGGACACCGATTATCAAGCCAAAATGAATAAATGAATGTCTTAAGAAAGAAAGTGCATGTAGCATCTGTAAGCCTGAAAACATTTCTTAACACCTCCTTTAGCCAGTATCGGAGTCCCTTCCTACTCCCTTTTGCAAGCAGAAATGAAAGCAGTAGGGCTACAACCTAGTCAGTGTTCTAGCAACATCTGTCTTTGTGAGATGTTTACTTGCACAAACATGGCTGCTTTCTTATGCCCTTCCTGGATACTATTAACATAGCTGTGATATTGTGATGTGATGTCATATAAATCAATCCTTATGCATCCATCATTGATTGATTACACAATGACTGGTAAATATTTATCTGGTATTTTTCAATTGATCCCACAATTTCAGCATCCAGGTTCCTTACTAATAAACAAACTCGGTGACCTATACAAATACCCAATTAAACTGAATTTTTTACTCTTTGTGTCACTGGCTTCAAAGGAGCTGTGCTGATTTGCACCAGTTGACACTCTGGCCCAAAGCCTTGGGCTCAAATCCAGAGGGTGCACAACAGAGAGGGATGTGTAGCCCAGAGGCAGAGGGCAACTATCTCTGCTGAGGCAGGTTTTGATGTTAATGTATTAGGAAGGTTTTTCAGATCTTTTAACTACTTTTAACAATCATAGTGTTGAAATAGTGACATTTAACAGTTGCAACTTCTCCTTGCTTATTTCTTCATTGTCATTGAACATAATGAATACTGCATCTTTAAAATCCTGCTAAGGCAGGTAAATTGTAATTAATCATGAACCAGCCCTTCATCAATAACTAATTATTCAATTACATTAAAGATAATCTTGTTTTCAGTGAATATCAATCATTAAATGAACTATTGTTTATTTCTAATTCTTAACATCAACACTATTAATTCTGTAATTGCAAGTGTCATGAAATGGCCAGAGCATAATAAAACATACATGCCCTATAACCTCCATATTAAATCAGAATGTCATTCTGACAGATACTGTAGCATTGCAGATAAGTCACCCTCTTTGCAGCCACCTTTTTCCAATTGAAATGGCTGGGATTAAATGAGAAATAAATACTGCTTGTGTCATAGTTAAGCCCGTTTGGAAAGGTCTAAAGAAGCAAACTAATAGTTAGAAGACTGATAATTACAGGCATTTAAAAATAGATACGTAGCTATTTATGCTGTCTGGAGTATTAATAACTTTATTTACAACTGGAATAAAGCTCAGCTGGGAGAGCCAACCCCTATATGACATTTCCTTGTTCCATGTGGGAGGAGAGGTGGCTCTAATATTTTTAACTGGCGGAGATTTCACCAGAAAATGTTGTAGCAGATGTTGTGTCTGTATGTGTGCGCAACTAAAACGATGGAGGTTTAGGAGACCATTATTGTGCAAAACAAAAACAGTACAAGTTATTCATTATCCAAACAGTGCAAACAAGATGAGAATATTTTGTTGTTTGCAACACACTGGCAAACAGAGGGGGGGGGAAAGCCCATTGCCTTGTAAAGGACCTTGTAACTTTTTGCAACATGCCATGTTTGCATTTAGCCAATGTTGCCATATGCTTGTCTTTATGATCTTAGAAATGGCCAGGGAAATCCCTGCTGCAGGCTGCTGCACAGGTTCTGCATCCTTCCCGCTCCGGCGTGTTGTGGTGCCAGGCCAGGTGCTACCAGGAGCACCTTCCCCACTCAGCACAAGGGTGAGAATGGGGCTTACAAAAATTTTGCTGAAGGTTGTAAAGTTCTGGTGGGGCTGGAGGGAAGAGCCACTCTAGAGTGGGAGTAAGAAGAAGGATGCATTCACACAGGATTATCAGCCTGGGGGGCTCAGGGGGTGATCCAGGTGAGGTGGGCTTTCAGGTGGAGTGGTGGTCACCTGGGTCTGAGCCCCCAGAGTGCAGTGCCAGCTGCTCGGCACCCACAGTACCAGCCCCAGCAGTGCGGATGAGGAGATGGTTGTCCATTCGAAGGCTGGTGCCAATGATCTTTGAATTCCTCTGTGAAATGGAAGCAGACATTCCCATCAATGCCTGGCCTTGCTGCTTCACCAAGGCAAGCGGTTTATATTATTCAAAGATGGGTATTTGAATTTGCAAAAGCAGTTTCTCCCTGTCTCATTCAATCTTTCTGCTGCAGCAGTTCTGGTCACCGAGCGGGGCCTGTGTGTGTAGTTAATAGGCAGTCGCTGAGAAGGCTGGGGGAACAGAAAGGAGAGGATGGGAAAAGGAAGGGCTAGCCCTTTTCCACTCGCAATCCCCATCACCTCAAACTGCCCCACTTTAAATGCAGGCAGCCAGACGCCGTGCGGAGCAGCCCTATGCTCGCCAGGAGCCATCCAGGGCTGGTGTGAAGCCCTCTCCCCATGCTGCTTGAGGGCACCTACAGGGCTTGTGGAGTTCAAACCCTCCATTTCTAATGGAGGCAGTGGGACTGCTCAGCAGCAACATAACTACTGGCAAAATCAGGGGTGCAAGGCAGTAGCTTCTTGTGTTTATCACGCTGTCAGTCTCCCAGATGAGATGGTATTCATCACTGTTAATGAGGGCTTAACATTTTCTCTGGCCTATGCTGCTGTAGTGGCAGGTGTGGGTCCTGGCCCCTGGGTGCAGAAGGTGCGTTGCCTCTGCGTCCTGCACTGGGCTTGTATCTGCTCAGATCCTTTGCTGGTGAATGGGCTGAATAAAAGTCACAGGTCTACTTTCTCACTCTCTGAACTAGCCAGGGATAAAGTTCCCGCAGGAAGAGCCCAGGTGGTTTGTGATGGAGAAAGCCTGCCTGGCAGGGCTGCAGCTGTCCCTGGGTTGACCTAGGGACAGTCATGGAGACCTCAGGCAGGAGGCCCATCACACCTAGCCCTTCCTTCTGGCAGGAGGAAGGTGTCAGCAATGACCTTGAGCGGGAGCCTGCATGCAGCTTTGGCTGTTGGCTCCTGGCAGTCAAATTCTGGTTGTGCAGCTGCAAGGGGAAGAGGGTAAGATTTCAAGGGGTGTAAACCCCTGCATCTCGAATTTCTGGAGTATTTGCTGTAAAGTTAATCATTGCTGAGCCATCCCTTAGCTCTCTGCCTGATGCATGCCGCTTTGGTACTGTTGGTGTATCAACGAACAACAAGGGCTTTGTTTATTAGATTGATAAAGCAGCAAGTAGTTTAACCGCTTAATCAACAGTACTACTCGTGAAGCTGTAACAAGCTTGTCCTAATAGCTGCACCCTGCTAGAAGCTAAACAGTTAATCCCAAGGAAGAGAGAGAGCTGCATGGCAG
Source organism: Scopus umbretta (assembly GCA_013400535.1). Classification (NCBI taxonomy): domain Eukaryota; kingdom Metazoa; phylum Chordata; class Aves; order Pelecaniformes; family Scopidae; genus Scopus; species Scopus umbretta. The sequence continues at coordinate 90,428 of VZTL01021106.1, forward strand.
AGTGGCAAGTCAAAAAGCAGACCTACCATGCCACAGCTTAGGTTGTAGGACCTAGGAGCTGGAGTGGGTGACAGAGATAACAGCATCTTCAGTCAGAAGAAGATGTGGGCCAGTCTTTTTGTGCATGATTGCCCCTCTTACCCTGTGCCAGCTGGCACTTGGATCATCTGCAGAAGCATATGTTTGACCAGCCCTCCTGCCAGGGGAAGGTGGTAGCTTGGGCTGATTTAAGGAGAACAAATCGGTAAAGAGCATAGTCAGAAATACAATTGTTTCCTTTATCAGTGTGGGGTTTTTTTTAGTAAACTCTAAGCTGAAAATATTGTTCCCTTTTCATTCAACTTTGACATGCACTCAGACCTGACCGATGGCATAGCAGTCAACATTCACGGTGTTGGGCTTCTCAGAAGGACCATAGGAAACATGCTTAGAGGTGTGCTGTTCATCCTCCTCTGAACAGTGAGGGGAAGGCTGGTTTCTTCTTTGGGGAGTGGATGCTGGCTAACATTACTTGAACTCCTTGGTTCTGACTTTTCTTAACTTCTGACTAGCTCTAAGACCACAGCCTGTTCATGTGGTAAATG
>VZTL01021109.1:1068-23125 GCA_013400535.1 Scopus umbretta
GGGGGAAGCCAACCATCCAGTTTTAATCCTGACTCCCTCTTTGCCCCATCTTCTGTTGTGGGTAAGATTGCGTGGTTACGTACTTGAGAAAGTAGTTAAACGTCTAGTTCGGTGTGATTTGGGGGCAGTGGTGTAAGAGAAGGCAGCAAATGCAACTGGTGCTGCTTACCATTCCAACACCAGCCTCCAGCCCTGTGCCTTGGGAAAAAAAAAAAAAAAATTGCTTATTACCAACAGGAGCGGTTGCTAAATAACGCCGTCTTGTCACCCCTGCAGCACACAGTAGACAGCTGTTAGGATGGCTGAAGTTTTTTCGTTGAGGTCTGTCGTTTTGACAGAAGCCCCGAGTTTTGTTACCGCAGTTCCTGTTTTCCACAGGGTCAGCGTGCGTGAAAGGGATGCAGTGACTCAGGGTCAGGCCAGCCATATTTGTTTTAGGTTTTAATTTTCTCTTTGAAGACTTAAGGGTATATAGTCTTTTCTTGGTGTGCCTGCATAATGCCGATTAGCCTTAACGGGAGTCGGGTACATCCAGGGAAGAATAGGCCCTTTTGTTTGTTAGAAACCCAGAAACAGCATGAATCCATCATCCAATCAATCAGAGTACCAGGGCTCTCCCTCACCTGCCGGCGGGGACACATCCAGCCTCCTCTCTTGCTACGGGGCGGCTGTGCTCGGCCCGGTGCGGCCTCTTTTGCTCCCTCACCTTCCTCCCCCCGGCAGCCGTATTTGGAACTGAATTTGTGTCGTGTAGTTGGAAAAATACCATCCTTTAAGTACAGTTGAGTAAACTTTCTTCTGCTTTAATTTCACAGGCAGCTTGTAGTTGTCAAACTGTTGTTTCTCCATCAGTAGTGACTACGTAGCCAGTCTTACACGTTCCTTTTAATAACTAACAACCCTAAAGAATATATATATATAAAAAACATATATTTTTCGCTTCATATTAAGACAGAATATAACAGGGTGTATGCTGGCTGGGTTTTTTTTCCTTTGTTTATTTGTTTTGTCACGCGGACCTGGGTGTTTGAAAATTTATTTCCTTGCAGATTTCAGAGTAGTGAAACATCTTATTCTGACTCGGCTCACCCAGGCTGTGCAGCCATTCTTAAGTCCTTATAACATTCACTGACGCTTTGACTGAATGGCTTTTATTTTTGATTCTGAGGGTTCGGAGATTCTTAAAGTTTCAGAACGGGGAAAGATGAATGTCTTCATTATCTGTTAGTAATATCTATAATCTTTGGTACCAAAGGCAAGCGCAGCGTTTCCCAAGGCATACAAACGTTGACTTCTGTAGCGCTCTTCTCAGTCCTTAAGGATTTTATCACTTTGCCTATGTTGAAGTCACACTGCAGTCATAACAGTAGCTTGGCTTTAGCCTGTGAAAGTTTCTTTTTAAGCAGAAGTGCTTTGGATTGCTCTCGGTTGGATTTCTCATTTAAATAAAAACTGTTCATGTGCTTATATTGTATAGATTAAAAACATATAGATAAATCCCTTTGGTTATATTCATTATCCCTTGTAAAAGTAGGTGGTGCTTAGAAGGTCATAGGATAAGTGTTGCTAAGCAGCTAAACAGAAGGATGCTAAAATTAACCTGAGTGTTTTTGAAAGGGATTCACTTTTAAGTTACAACAATTTTTTTATTGACTTAAAATACATTTTTTTTGATAGTAAAACGTCTGAAAAAAATGCTTAGATGCATGAATAAAGCTTTCTGAGGGACTGTGTCGAGTGTTCGAGTTATCTACATACAGGAGTAATTCCACCCTCCCCCAGTATGCCTAAATTTTACCAGCATTGGGCCCTCGGTTTGTGCCCTTTGCAAATGTCCTTCCAGAGTTATCTGTTGCTCCAAGAGCATCCGATGTATGTTGGATAGCAGCCTGTAGGGACAGTCTTGGGAAAAAAGAAACTGCAAAGGTTCCCCAGGAACAGGCAGAAAACAAGTAAATCCTGTTAGTCTGAAATCTATGCATGTGCAAGAAAAAGCCCCTTTTAACTTTTTGATGAATGATGCCTAAGTTTGGAAATCTGTGTTTTAGGTGTACACTCTTAAAACATGTGAGATCATGTCTTCTCCTTTCAGTGCAATAAAGGTTGTTTTAAAATGAGTGTATTATTGGACCATGTTACTGGACCAGTTTGGGACGGCTGCCTTGATGATGTGGTAGCTTCCTTCTTGGAGTTAATTGTCTGTAGAGGAGGATGGTAGCGCTGCTTTTGGTTCTCTTGAAGGTAGTGAGAATGCCTGTTGCGCTGTGTCTTTTCTTTTACCTCCTTTCTGAATTCAAGACGGTCAGTCATGGGATTACAGCTTTAAAATACGCTTTTTCCAAGAGTATTCTGCAGCTTGGAAAGGGGCCAGGAACTGCTTCGTGTTCTTTTGAGTACAGCTACATCGTGGATGGAGTGCTCAGGTACCCTGCAGCTTTGCTGGGAAGTGTCTCAAGGAGCAGTTGTAAACTTTCAGGGGAAGAAGGAATTGCCTTCTGAGACCACACAACAGCTCATTTCTTATTTTGAGGTGGGACATCTGACTTGCCAAGCTGTTGTTCAGCAGTTAAAACAGATTTTCTTTGGGGGAGGTATATAAGGAATCCTTTCTCTCTGCGTCTTGGTGGTTTTTTGGTGTTCCCCCCCCCCCAATATCCTACATAAACCGGTGCTAATGGGAGCTGTGGCTTCCCCCCACCCCTATCTAGAAGCATCTTTATAGGCAGTGATTTAAAAGGCAGGACTTGGGTATCTTTGGAGATGCCACTCGCTGGTGATACACTGAAAAGTTAGCTATTTGTGTGGAGCCGGGAAGGGCTTGAAACTTGGGAGAGCTTTGCCGGGCCAGGTTTGGTTATCAGTGTTTGATTACAAATGAAAATAGGTGAGGTTGGCTGAGGTGGGAAGTGCTGGCGCTCTTCTGGGGTATTTCTGAACAGGAATTTCAGGAGCATTGACTCTTTGTTCTTCTTCGGTGCAAGAAATCTGATGATGGCTTATCTTTGATGTCTGCCAGTCATGATGTTTTTCCCACCTGAAGGTGTTCCCTCCACCCCACCCTACCGCTCTGTTTTGAATAGCAACATTTGAGGGCCAGTGACTTAGAAGAGCGCGGGCTTCCGAGGCAGCAGTACCGGAGCATCTCACCCTCCTTCCCTCAGCATTTTACCGAGAACAGGGTGACAAAACTTACCTAGAGCTTGTGCTGATGCTTTATGATGAAATGTTAAATGTACGAATAATTGCCAGCCAGGGGCATATGCTGTGGACTCCCGTTGGGTGGCTTGTTCGTGTTGTGCTGGAAAAAGGTCCGAAGAAGGAAAAGGGCTTGGACAAAAGGGAGAAGAGTCAGTGGGATACGTGGCTCGTGGCTGTGCCGGTGTTAAACCTGTTAGAGCAGCCTCCTGCAGTCGGAAGGGAGTTCTCCTGATGTAACTGAGCAGCGCCTGGACCTGCGCTTCCTTTAGAAACAACACAGGCCTTCTGGTGTATCCTGCTTTTTTATTTTTTATAGTGGCATTTCAGCTTGCAGGTTGGCCAGCCTAGCAATCAATAAAGGTGGTTGCCTTTGAATAGGTGCTTTGCACAAAAGAAGTAGTTGATGGGTGGAGACTGTTTATTCAGAGTGATTCAACTAAGCAAGGCTAAGAGAATCTGAATACCTCTTTAAAGATGTAGAGAAAGGCAGCTGTTTTCACAACAGGATTCACCTGCAGAGTCCCAGCCATCCGCAGAGGTGCTACAGCAAGGGAAAAGAAAAGCTGTCAAAATCCCCCAGGGGCGTTGTTAGGCTCCTGAACTAAAATAGGTATTCCAAGGACCATTAGAGAGGGAGGCTTCTCGGGTCTTTATTACCTCCCCCGTCTCCTTTGCCGGTCTTCCCACAGGAGCACGTGGAATGCAACTTTCAAATTCCGTTGTTTTCCTGCGCCTAACCTTCCTGAGCAAAAGTGTTTTGTGTTTAATCTTATTTAATTATGTGCTCTTTTAATCTCGGGATTTCGAGAGACCCTTTTCCTTCTGAAGAAGACATCCCCTCATCCTGGTGTCTGAAGTTTCTTTGAAGATCCATTTGCACGAGGGACGTTATTTGTGTAGAGCTCTCAAAAAGTGCGGGAGAGCTGCTTGCGGACAATGGCCAAGTGACTTCCCAGTGTAATTTCTGTCAGCTGTGAAAAATGGAATTTCGACTTTTAAGTCACTCTGGGTCAGAAGTATGTTAAGCATCTTGGACATTCTCTATGCGAATGTGCCCCCGAGTGACTTGCTAATTTGGTTCTAGGAGTGAAATGTGTTTTGTGGTTAATAGTGGAATTGCCAGCCTCTGATACTTGTAAGACTTCTCCACTTGTCATCTCCTGGTGGATATTTTAACAGGGGTTAGCAGGTGCTTTCCTGGAACAGCGCAAACGTACTCATAGGTGTTTTAGGAATGGGTGGCCTGCATCCTCTGTCATTTGAAAACGGAGGATGATCAGCCGTTCACAAGCCTTTTTTTTAGTTAGTTTAGGTATGTGCTTTCTCTCTGAGGATGCGAGAAGCGAAATGTTTGCTTTGAGGTGTAGCCGGCCTTTGCTTTTATTGTGTGTGATTAGCTGGCTTTGACTCGAGCCCTTGTTAGTCCCGTTTCGTACGGCAGGTGATGTCAGTGTTCAGGTGTATCGGTACCTGGGAGTGCTTTGCTCAGGGTGCTTGCATCACAGCAATAAATTCCATTCCCCTGTTCAGGCCGAACGCCTTCACACTGCTAACGCTACCGCTTGGACAAGGGAGAACTGCTTGGGATTTTGCACCAGTAAGCAGCAGTACTTCCTTGTATTTCCTTTAGGGAGCAACATCACTTTTAATTTGGACCACTCACAGCTTTGGGTAGCGGAAGGAGCCTAGTTTAAGTTCCTCTTTTTGTTGCGTACAATGCGTTTTCTTCATGAAATTAGGTTCATGATGTCTCATTGCTCTTAGTGTTTTGAGAACCTGAGAAGCAGCCAGGATGTGAATACCTGTGTGCTGTTCTTCGCTCGTGTGTGCGGTTTTTTTCTGATGTTGATGCAGTTGGCAGTGTACGGAGGACAACGTGTGGCTGTGGCGTCTTACGTATGTGCTTGCCTGCTTCGTCCTCTCCTTCTCCCCAAGAGCCTTAAGGTATCCTGAATCGGTGTGTTCGCTTGGATAACTTGCGGCACAGCTCACATATTTTGCTGTCTATACATCCTGGTGCTTCTGGACGGAAGGAAGGAAAGCTGCAGGAGGGGGCTTGCTTTTCAAGTGAGACACCGAAGGTCCAGGCCTAAGTGGAAGTGCATGCCGTAGAAGTCGGTTGGGGAAGAGATGTAGCTTAGGGTTACTAAAGGCTTCCATTTGTGAGGTTTGACTGTTATTTTCCAGGGGAAGAACTACGAGTGCAATGACAAGTGCTTCTCTACAGAGATGTAACTTATGCCTTGTATTTAGTTGATTTGAAGGGTATATTTCTTCTTGTGGTCTGTTTTTCTAACAGCTGCAGGTAGCATTTGTTCTTTCTCCTTGTCAGATGGCCCAGTCAGGTGTTGCTTAGGACGTCTCACTAAATTTCCAAGTAAGGTTCTAAACTGTGGTCCTTGGCAGCTTCTAGGACAAAGTCTTAGAGCAACTTCCAGCCTTTGCAGCAGATAGGTGGCTTTTCTGCTTGGTGAGATCTCCTGGCAGTCTTTGAACTGTCAGGAGCCTGACTGTCCATGTTACAAAACCATAGAGAGCTGTATCATAGTGTCCCTATTTACCTGGCGTAAGCTCGGTTTATTGTTGGAAACTGTGCTTTTCTTTAAATAGTGAATAATTTATTTTCGTATTGGTGCTACCTATGCTTTGTGGGAGAAATCCTCTCCATCTTTTGTCTCCATTCCTTCTTTTTGGGAAACGGCAGCATCTTTTTGCTGAGTGTGAAGTGGCCACCACGTTCGACCTAACCAGCGGGTGAATTTCTGGGGCGAGTGCAATGATCTGTACCTCAGAGTGGATGCTGGTTACCTTGGGAGGAAGCCATGCAGATTATAAACTCTACAGGAAGGAACTGGTGGATTCTGTAAAACCTGCAGCTCTGGTAACTGCAGTTCCAGCAATTCCCAATCTCTACTTGCAAAGCTTTTGGAACTTGTAAGCTCTTTAAGTCTAGTGACTGAGGATTTTCCATGATTCCCTTTTCCCTTGAGAAAGAAAAAAAAGAGAGAAATAAATGGTAAGGTTACGCATTTTAGATGCTTAGAAGTCAGCAAACAGAAGCTGAGGTGTTCACAGAACAGTTAAGTGGGCCAAGCTGAACAGAGATCATGCCCCGTTATGGTTGCTCTTATGTGTTTAATAAATCAATAGACGTGTAAATAGTATGTAGAAGTGGAAAACGTGGCTTCATTCGAATCAACAGCGAAATTCCTTCAGGCTTCGCTGGACTAAGATTTTATGTGGGGTATATACAGCTGAAAGCTCTTGAGCAGTCGTAGCATGAAAGGCGCCAGGAAAGTTTAAAAAACTGAAACACTAATAGCGCCTTTGTATTTTTCTGGTGCTTGAAATTCCTACAGGTGTAGTTACAAAGTCAGTGCATCTGTTCTAGGAGCTTGTTTGATAAACAGCAAACTGAATTTGCGATATAATAGCTTATTTTGACTAGATTCTCTCCCATCCTGGTTTTGGGCCTTGCTGAAGCAGTGTGGCCATTACCGCTGCATCCCTTTTCTAAATCCTAGAGGCTGTGCTTTAACTTTCTTGAGTGTATTCACTCTGGTGAGTGGGAGGAGGACTTGTCCTTCCCAGGCCTTTCCTTCCCTGCAGGAAAAGGGGAATGTAGAGGATTTTCCCTGAGGATGGATCTGGGGCAGAGATGGCCCCTGTGTGTTTGGGGCCAGAGTTTTTATTGACACCATTGCGTAACTCTTAATCTCCATAGGAAAAGATGTGGGTTAGTAGATTTGCAACGCCGCAGACTTGCATGTGGCCGTGGTCTGCCTGATAGCTGATGTGTGCTACTATTGCATAGTAGATGTACTGATGCCTGCCGGGGGTCATCCTGGAGTATTGGGTGACCTTGTGCAGAAGGATCTGCTGTTGCCTGACTTTCGACCTCGTGCATTGGCAGCCTCTGTCATGCCTGCACTGCCTGAATCGTCTGACTTGCAGTAAATGTTTCCGTTTGTGGGCTTACTGTCTTCTCAAAATGATTGCTAAAAAGTATTTGGGCCAAAAATAATTTACACTGGACAATAAGATGCCAGCAGCATGTGCAAATTGCACGCTGTAGTTACTCTCAGCTAGTAATTCAAATGGAGCTGCACAACCCAGTAGCACAGATGTGGATTAGGAGAGTCTACACTGCTGATTTAAAAATTTCCACTGTTTCTGGTAATGTATGTTTATATGTCCAAAGACCCAAGAAATGAGCTGGTGGTGGTCTTTGTTTAATTCCCAGTATACAGATGCCAAGTGTTACGCTTTGATTTCCTACACTGTAAACCCTTCGGGGCGGGGATGAGCATTCAATTACCGAGTTTTGAAAAGCCACCTAACACATTGTGGAACTGACCTGCTCGGCACTACCTCAGTATAAATGTTTAATTATAATGATCTTCTTACCCCATAATGGAGCCTTTCCAGATATCAAGGTTGAGGCATGCTGGGAACCTGCACTGCTGCTGCTGCTGAGGTGTCAGAGACAGAGAGCGTCGGTTGCAAAGCAGCATTTGGGCAGCTCTTATAAATGCCTAGTTTGCAGATGAGACGAGGGACAAAGATTCTTTTTTTATTTTTTTTTTTAATTTGTTCTAGGCAGTATAGGGGCAAGTATATACACATGATCAGGGGTCTGCGTCTGGTGGTCTGGTTTGGAAGCAAATGCACTCCCAGCTTTAATACATGTTTTAAAGCATCACAGTTGGACAACGTCCTTCTCTCTCCCTTTTGCTTTAGGTCTGTATGTAAGAGTGACAAATGTCAAGGTTCTGAAATTGAGAAATTAGAAGAAGAAACTGGGAATAGGAAGATGTCACCCCTTCAATACGTCACCTTCCCAAGACTGAAATGAAGTGCAAATGCTGGCTCTTGGCATTCACTAAGTAATCTAATTCTCTTGCCTTGAGTGACTTGCGTTGTAGCTTTAAACTGAATTCTTAAATCATCCCAACAGTGATGTATGTATCATTTGTTATGTTTATACAACATAAAAGCATATGGAGTAATGGAAACATCTAGAAATTAGACCTCCAGAGAAGACTCCCATTTTAATCAGGTTACTTACTTGGATTAAACCAACCCAAATTTAAAACATGTGGGCTCATGTACTAAACTAGTTCCATTTTTAGCACTCCAGGGGTCCGTCTGGGAGTTTATCGGTGCGTTGTCGTAGCTGTTCCAGCCAGCTTTGTAGGAGCAGTTTGGTGTTACTAAGGTTGGAATAAGCTGATGTCAGATTTTTGTCCACAGTGCATAGCAAGTAGAGGTCAAACACTTGTACAGCCGGTGATACTATGACTTGTTAAGAATGTACGCAGCAGGTCGCTTTTCAAAACATCTTTTGAAAAGCAGCCTGTGAGAGCAGTGCCATGTAGAAGAGACATGCATCTTCCTCTGGCATCAGCAAATGGATGCATCCTATCACATTGGACTGCTGAGCATGTTTAGTCATGTTACTGTAATAAGCTCTGGGAACAGGAATGGGTTCTGCCCTGTTGCGCTTCGGGAAGATTTGAATGAATTTGACTGGTTTGTTCCAAGGAAACTCGCATTTGTATCTGCTGCTTTGTGCTCCGTACAGAGAAGGAAGGAGTCGAGTTTGTTTCTTGGCTGAAGGGGGGTTTCTCTGCAGTTTAGGATTGCTAACATTACTGTACTTAAATTGTTACTCCTTAGACGAGGTAAAATGGAAAAAAATCGTTAAGTGACTGCCAGGATCATCAGTGTTTCTGGTGCTGCTTGGTTTTGAGATTGCTTGGTTTTGAGACTTCTCTTTGCCCGGATAAATTGAGTATTAGGGAGTCTTCTCTCGCTTCCAGCCATAGCCTGCAGGCATCCCTATTTCTCCTGCCCCAGTGAATCATCTACAACATACGCAGATGTAAATTTTAAATGTGCTGTAGTGGGGGTTACTGTCTTTATCCTTTTCTTTTTGTCTTAACACAGCTTAGCCCGATAGCTCTCAAGGTATTTTTCAAATTTGCCGGAGTGTGTGTGTCTGTCGGAGGCCCGTCTAGATCGCGCCAAGCACTGATCCTGCAGACACTTTAAACACAGATATAATTCTACTTAAGTAGGTTGTTCCATTTAAGTCAAAATACTGGCATGGGCGAAGTTAGGGGAAGCGTTTCAGGACTGGGGCCTGCGTTTAACTTTCAGAAAAAGTATTCCTGACACAAGCCAGAATCTTTAACCCCTGTGAGCTGCAGCTCCAAACCCGTCTCACCGACTTCAGTTTCTGACCTACTTGAGAAGGTATTGCTCAGCCCGAGGACGTGTCGCAGGCCTGGCAGCCTGCGAAGAGTTGGCTTTGAAGAGAGACGGCAAGAAACGTGGCCGTGAACCCAAACTCCTTCAATACATGGTGTCTGCAAGAGTTAAACGAAAGCACTCCAGCAGCTCATGTGCTCTCTGTGTGTGCATACTTTCCTAATCTTGACATGGGGTCTGAGCTGCAGGCTCCGAGGGCTTATGTGAAGTTGGCTTGGCTGTCACCTTTTCACTCCCCGGATCTGGCTGCGGCTCAGCACGGGGACGCTCCCCGCCGCTGGGATTACCGGCTGCAGATAGCCAGCTGCCGAAAACCTGCCCCCATGGGGCTGGCTGGGCCGAAAAGGTGCCCTGGCCGCCTCGCCTGCCCTCACGCTGCTTCCTGCCCTTGCGGGGAGCAGTAGAGGGAAGAAAAAGCGCTGCGGTGGCCCCTTTCCTGCGCCTGGAAGATGCCTCGCACCCGCCTCGCGCTCTCGGGTTGGTCCGAGTGAGCTTTCTGCTGCTCTGCTATCATCATTTGGCTGGAGAACAGCTGCCTCCAAGGATGGGTCTGCTTGAAAACAGGGGAACAGCTGTACGGAGCGAGGCCTGCGGGCCCGTCTCTGATGCTGGCGGGCTGTCCCTGTGCCTGGGGAGAGGGAGGACAGAGCACGTGTTTTTCTCTTCTAGGTGACAAAGTCCTAAGGGCGACTTGGGCCTTGGCTGTCCGGGAAGAAAAACTATGGTTGCTTCAACCCATAGCACGCTGTCAAAAATCGCTGAGCATTTCTGACCGGAGGCTGGAAATGAAAGCTGCCTTTTTTTGGTGGTGGTTTGTTTTTGGTTTTTTTTTTTTTCTTCCTCGCTTAGGTTTCCCTGGAAAGGCTGCCAGTGGCCACCTCGCCCCACCCTGCAGACGTGTGGGTGGGAGCGGGGGTAGCCGGCAGGAGGGAACATCACCAAAAAGGCAGAGCGACTTGGCTCTTGGCCACGCACAGGAGCAGGAACAGCTGCCGAGATGGCCCCCGGAGCCTCACTGATCTCAGCATAACCGGTGCTCCTTTAAAACACGGCACCGTGTGCGGGGGGTGAGGGGGAGCAGGGCTGGGAGCAGGTTTAGGGGGGGGTAAGCCCTGTGTAAAACAACCTGCAGGATTCTTCAGGGGTTCCCCCTGCCCCCTTCAAAACAGACCTCTGCTTTCTGTAGGAATGGGAAGGTCTTGGATGAGTGAGTGAGAGTTATGAGAAATTTGTAGAACAAGTTACCGAAAGCAAGGAGCAGAAAGAATACACATTGTAAAATTTGTGTGTGTCTACGGTGTGTCTGTTTCCTTGATTCTTTTTCCTTTTAAGAAAAGTGTGGCTAGGAACAGTTCAGCGCTGTTGGGTAAATCTGTCGGTGCCATTCCCTTCTCTCTCCCCTATGTTGTCTCTGAGAACCTGTCGCACTGACAGATCATGCTGTCAAACATCGTACTGTGTTTGAAAAGTATCTGCCTTGCCTTGGGATGCCGTATGAAATACGGCAGGATGTGGCATCCTGCAGGGAGCACGTCATGTGTGCTCACTTGGCCTCCTGCGCTTACTTGAGCAGAGGAAGGGAATGCACATCAGAAGAATGCAGTTGTTCGCAGCTCCCTTCCACTCCCCTCTGTTGTTCCAGGGAGACGGTACTCCGCGTTACCCACGAGGTTTACCGAAGCTGTCTGTCTTTGTATGTTGATGCTGAGGGTCCCTGGTGGTGAGAGCCGCTGCGTGGTTAAGGGTGGTGGGGCTATCTGTCTGACCTCTGTGATGTGGGATGCACAGTGCAAAATTACCCCTGTGATAGGTACTGAACTGAATGAAAGCAAGTTCCTCTCGGGCCTGAGATGACTTCTTCCAATTCAATAGCTAATACAGAAGTTTCCAAAAGTTGCAAGAGAATCTGACGTGTAGCTGGAAGTGCTGAGGGAAGAGGATACCAGCTTTTCCAGAACTGGGCAGCTCAATCACAGAACGAGGTTGGACTGGACATGAAAACTGGATTCCAGGGTGATGTGGTGATTGCAGCCTCCGCCGGCTTTGCTTCTTCCCACAGCTGGGGAGTTGATTTTCCCAGTAGGCCTGTGCCAGCATAGTCCTGCTGCTTGCCTTGTGGTGTTACCCCAACACAGAAGTCGTGCTTGAATTCCTTGCAAGTGGTATGCAGCGCACAAATCTAGGCGACGGGTAAGCCAGCCTATCCGGGCTTGTTGCAAAGCTGAATTTGCAAAATGCTGTCTCCATCAAGGCCAGTGTAATAATAAGTTGCAGAGATTCCATCCTGAAGAACAAACAGCGTAACACAGGCGTTTGGAGAGGAGGGTCTTGTGCTGTTTTATAAGGCTCTTGCTTTTTGTTAACTCGGGTTAACTTTACAAGTTGTATTAACATTTCCTATATCATTCCAGAATTCTTGTAGTAATTAGCAAAAATGACACAGGGTCACAGCAGTTGTATGGGACCGAGTAAGCATCTATTCATGTTCCTTTCAATTGGGACAGTGGCATGAAGAATTTCTTTACTGAAGGTCACAGAGGGAGACAGTAACAGAGGCAGAAAAAGAACCCAAATGCTCTAAATCCAGTCCTGTGTTCTTCACCATTAGATCATGCTTCCTGTCTAGGCAGATGAACCCACATAAAAACCTTGGTTCACAAACAGATGACATTCAAGTACTACCAGCATTGTAAAATATGGCTAGGGCTATTATATTTGCTCTGACTTTCATCTTGAGTGCCTGGTGGAACACCTGTAAGTATTTACATTTTAACATGAGCTTTTGTGCTTGTGAAAGCAGACAGTTTGACAGCAATGACCTCTCGCACAAAAGCCTGAATAAGTGATGAACTTCCAACAAATCCATGACCTGAACTCCGCTGGATGCATATTGAAGGCGACAAGTTAATATGGCCTGTGGCAGTACCAACAAGAGGCCAGGCTCTGTCCTGGACTCTTCTGCTGGAGGTGGTCTGCAAACGAGCCTCTAACCGCCGTCCCTGCCCAAAGGCCTGGAAGTAAGTGTGCCTGTACTCACTGCCTAGGTGGGGGCCTCAGGCAAATGTTTGCTGCAGAAAGGACTTCAGTTTTTCCAGAGGTTTCTCATCCTGCTTTGCAGGTGGCCTTGGTGAAGGGCTTGGTTTGCGTTGCAGAGAAGGCAGAAGGGTGGATGTGTCTCTTCCTTCCCAAGCGGTGCACTTCAGAGTTGTTCGCCGAGCTTAAATTGAATTGAGAGGTAGTTAAAACATCAATTATGGGCAGCTCTGGAGTTGGACGTGTCTCTGCTGCAAGCGTGGTAACCGCTGGCCATCAGACAGGGAAGGCAGCTGTGGTACGGTAACCTCTGAAATCACCCTGACCTGAATCATGCTGAAGCTGCGGCTCTGGTGATGTTTTCCCCAGGACTGCCCTGTCCTGGAATGAACAGTTCCTGGTACCTCCTTCTCCAGTGAAACTTGGGTTCAGCGCGGGGAATGCCTCTTCAAGCTGGCAGAAATGCCTCTGGATCTGTGGCCGAAGGTTTTTTAGTCCTGTGGAGTAAGACACGCTGCATTTTTCACCTGCAAAACTGAAAACTAAAGGGAGTCCTACTTGTGTCGAATACCAAGTGAGATCAAATGCCCATCTAGCCCACGATGCTGATGGTGTGGATTTATCACAACAAAGTATAGCAAAAGGACACCTATTAATGATCCTTTCCTAGTATAGTCTTCCAGCACCGTGCAGCTTCTGGAATCTCTTGAGCCAAGTGAATTTTATATATGTCAGTATTTAGGTTCAAGAATCCTTTTTCCTGAGCTTGTCCAGCAGCTTTTTGGACCTGTACAGACACTCGGCATGTGGTGGTGGTGAGTTTTGCAGTTGAACTACATGCTTTGTTGGAGGGGAGGTGAAAAAACAACTTTATAAACCCGCCATTTGATGCTTCCATTTGACACCATTTAGGACTTGTACTGTGAGAAATAGCTAGTACTCATTCACCGCCAACCTTCTCCACACCTTTCAGCATTTTGTGGACCTCAGTTGTATCACCTCTGTGGCCTTCCTCCCGGGTTAGAGTCCTGATCTGAGAAGCTGTTCCATGCTTTTGATTACGTTGTTCTCCGAACACTTGTTAAAGCTACAGTTTGCCTTGTTAACATCTATCACAGGCACATGCCAAAAGTACTTTATTTGCCTACATATTTATTGCTGTAAGACATATACTTGGACAGGCTTAAAGATTTCCAGGTGCTGCCAGGATTCTCCAGCAGCTTTTTTGGGAAACTTTCTCAGTGTTGGCGGGTTACAGGCAGAAGATGCTGATCAGTGAGGGTGTTCGCAGGTCTGGCTGAGTTACTTCCATCCTGATTGCTTGAGAACTGCTTGTTTAAATGGTGCTTTGCTCGCTGCTTTCCTTCCCACGTACACTACTGGTTTCTAAGAGCGGTGTCCCTGTATCTCTCCACTTAATATTTTTTTTTTCCCCCCCTACAGATGGCAGCCTGAAGCATGCCTTGCATATGTAACACCTTAGTGAATGCAGCTTATCCAGCGACAAGGGGCATTTGTCCTTGCCAGCCTTGGGGCCATTTCTTTGAGCTTCATGCAAGCCAAGTGATACTACCTACAAAAAAATTTGGCTGCTTTCCAATGCTAGCCTGCTTATTTGGGTTGATAACTAGGATTCACCCATCAGTTTGGTCTCGGCAGGTATCAGAGAACTTGTTTTGAGCTCTCTGAAGTAAAATGTTGATGTAATTCTATTCTGTTCCCGTCCATTTTTTTTTGGTAGTCTGCCAACCCAGCTGTCCACCTGTAGGGCTACTCCGTGTTGCTGGACTTGGAGATTTTAATTTTTGCAACCAAAAGAATTTTTTTCCGCAGTACTAACCATACCACTAGTATTTACTTACGTTAGATCACTCACAGGGTGCTTTACAAATTGGTGCCTACAATGCTACTGAAATGCAGCCACTTTTGAAGTGGAGACTGAGAAAGGAGAGGTTTAGATCAGGTCATGCTAACCCCTTTCTTTCTCTGTGTAAAGTGCTGCACATTCTTCCGTACTGACATAGCCTAAAAAGGAGCCGTGGCTTTTAAAGCCCTACCTTAACCTGCCTACCAAATGATGCATGCTACTTGATTTGTGTTTAGCTGATGAAAAACTTTATTCCAGCTTGCCAGAACTGGGAACTTGGTTGTGAGTAATATGAAGGGTGATGCTAGCGATTTCAAGCCTTTTGGTAAAGAAAGCCTTTCACAGTGAGAACTCAGCTTTATCTAGGTTACTTATTCCCTTTGTTAAGCCTCTCAGGATTGATGAAATGTAGTGGTCTTAGGAGAAACAAGCCCTGTTCATCCTGTGGTACTGATTTATAATTATAAGCTTTCAATGTTGCTGTGGATAAAACCATTCTAATAAGCTGTTCAGCACTTAGTGCTGGGCTCTGTGGGCTCTGTGAATGACATGGCGTTTGGAAGTAGCAAGCATATCTGTTTGGTGAAAGGAGGCAGGGCCTGTCCTTTTAAACTATTAAGTTGTGGCTGTAGTTCCAATTGTTGGTTTCAGAGCTCGTCTTGTATTGCTCTGCTGCTGCTCTACGCATTTAGTATCCTAAATTGAAATTTAGGATGATTCAGAAGGCCTCGTGAGGACCAAGGAATGGAGCCCTAGCATGGCATATGCTTTGCAGGTGTCCCTCTGCTCTTGGATGTTAGAACAGGAAAACCTAAAAGCTAAAATAAAGTCAATGTGTATGTGTAAGCAGGAGGGCATGTTTCTGTTGCTTTAATTAGAAGTATTTCCTTAACTGCCTTTTTTCTTAGGGTACATATCCTAAATATTAAAGATCTTAAATATCTTAAAGGTACTCCCTAAAGTGCTAGGCCAAGATGCTGATAAGGACTTTTTGTATTTGTCCCTCTGTCGTCTGAAAGTTCAGTTTTGGCTGGATCAGTTCTCTAATCTGACTTGCTGTGCAGCTGATTTAGCTGTGCTGGCACAAGGAGGCAGTGGAGAAGACACAGCAGAGGAGGACAGGACTTCTGATTGCAGTGCAGATAGAAGAGGTTTTAAAAGCCCATGCAACCATCATTAAAAAGACCAGTGCTCAAACCATCAAAACCATCATGTTTTTGTAGTGAAGCAGGAGCCAGGAGGAAAAGTGGAAGAACCAAGGGGAATGCCTTTTTGCCGGTTTATCTTTGCAGGGGCCTCCAATCAACCTTGGATGAAACAGGAGGCATTGCTTGCTAGGATGGATCCTGGAATCCATGCAGCAGTGTTGCTAGGTTGATTAATTCCTGCACACAGTGCCTAATCCAAGCTCTGATCCATGGTGGGGGGTCATTAGCAATGTCTGTTGTAACTGTCCTTGAATATAGGAACTGCATCTGCTGTGCTGGTGCGCTTAAGATCTTTGCCGGCTTCGAGCTGTGATGTTGAAAAACCAGCACAACCGTCTGTGTCCAGCCCCCCACCCCCGCGAAGATGCTTCATTTTTAACTTGTATATTCTTATCTGCGTTCTGGCTTCCAGCTTCGTTAAAGGTAAGAGTGAGCACCCACTCCATGGCTACTATCAATTCATGGGTATCTCTGTACCGTGATGCCAGTAACTCTAAGAGTGGCAGGCTTATGTTAATAGAGTCACTTTCCCCTGCCCCCCCTGCCTTTGCTTTTCCCACTTGCTCCTGTCTTTCAGGTACATTGTGGTGTTTACCTTCAAAGGTTGTATTTAACACCACTTGTATTTAACTCTTCCCCCCACCACCACTTCAAGGCAAGTATTCTTCCAGGTATGTGACTACAAACAATGCAAAGGGAAAAATCTCAATGGAGATCTGTGCGTGATGTTCGTTATCTCTTTGAAGTTGCCTTTTTCTTAAGAGTCTTTTGATATTTAGGTATTTCCTCCCAGCTTTCCCATTTCTGGTGTGTCTTTGCCTGGGTTGCTAAAAAAAAATTCATAATTATGTTGAATTAGTGACTTCAGAATGGTTTCCTTGGCAACCTAAATGTGCATTTGACATCATCAGATGAAGAAGTGGTTTATAATCTACAGCAAAACCAGTTTAAGGAGGGGGTTTGGGTTTTGGTTTTCGTAATTTGTTTACCCCCTCACCTCTAGCAGTTCATTCCTGTTGTACTGTAACTCACCTCCTCTTCAGAGATGCTGATACAAGGGTTTGTGGGGTTTCTCTGTAAGCCTTATCTCTAAAACGATCTGGGTAGCCAGTCCTCTCATTTTTTTTCTGTCTTTCAACAGTCACAGCCCACAGACTTTTGTTTTGGTCACTAAAGGGAAGGAAGCAAACCGTAGGCTTTCCCCACCACGGGAATGAGCAGCTGGAGGAAGGGGAAGAGCTTCTGGAGAGGTGTTGACCCAGTGCAAGCGGCACAAAACTACACGCTGTTTGCGTCAAGAGGCTTGAGAGTTTCAGCTGTGAAGACAGTCTCGTCTTCCCACCTTACTACACATTGACTGTCTGCTCTCAGTGCAAATCTCTTTATTGCATTAGTCGTGCAAGAATTCTGTTGCTTAGGTAAATTGTGTCTCCTTTAGCTTGTTCTTTCTGCTCCCAAACCGATTTCCATCTTTCTTAATTACCCTTGGTACTGTGTAAGGAGATCAGGTTTCATCATGTGTGATTGTGGTCCAGGTTTTGTTCTGGCTGAACTGGTACAAATCTGGCGCAACTTTGCCAGTGTCAGTGCAGTGTCTTTTGTGGAAGAAGTCAGTTGGTGTAGCCAGGAGCAGAGTATCAATCAGTGCACATAGATACCAGCTTAAAGAAAGTAATCATGAAGACTGATCTGGGTTTTATTGGAATGCCTAGGCTTCTGTTATAAGTTAAGGAACTGAGCGTATGCTAAAGGCCAAGTAAGTACAATAACTGCAACGGCACATTTCCAAGAAAATTGCCTTGTTGCAAAGGAGCATGGGCTGTGAAGGGGCTTTATGGCATCTGCACGCTTGATACAGGCTCTATCAGTGGTTATCATCAGTTACAATAGCCCACTTGTTTTTAGATTTCTGAAGTTATTTTTTGTAACTGTTTGGGGGAGTAGCATGTAAAATAGGGCAGCATGTAGAAATCTAAAACTCCAGCCAAAAGACACCTCCTTTTTGTGTCTACGTGTTGCAGCTGTCTATCTCTTGGCAGCAGGCAGCCTGTGTAGAATGTGAGGTTTTAGCACTGAAGCGTGGAAGAGTGAATTAAGGAGTTCTGAACTTAAAACATTCTTCTTTTCTAGGGAATTTCAGTCCTTACCATTGCTTAGTTATTTGGAGACTATTTGTAGGGTTGTTTTTTTTTTTTCTTTCAGTAACTCCTTATATTCACGATATGATAAACTGAGACAGGTCACTGACTCTTCAGTTTTCTCAGTTACTCTGCAGTTTAGTAATCAGATGAATTGGAGTCAGTTGCACAGCTACCCAGCTGGGAGGAAATACAAAAAAAGAGCATGCGTATATTTTTTTATGGTGAGGAGAGGAGGAAGGGGGATATTTCACTTTTTCACCGTGAAATAGACTTTTGTATAAGCCCAGTAAGTAACATTTTGTTTTAGAGATGCCAGCACAGAACATGTTTCTGCGTAAACTATGGATAACATCATAGCACCTAGGGCATAGTTACACCTTTTATCTCCCCCCTGGTTTTTTTTTTGCCTTTTTTTTTTTTTTTTCCCCCGAAATGAGCCAGTGTAGCAGTTTCCCTCCAACAACTTGACACTATGACTATTTTCATGTTGGAGTGAGTAGATGCACACTTTTGTACCGTGCAAGCAAACTGACAAGGGAAGGGTGTAATAACACACTGTGAGGCTTTCCATTAGAACCTCTCTTTTTCAGAAACGGGCTGTGTGTGCAGTTACACACGTGCTGTCAAGAGTAGAGAGGGTGGAGACTGCATCCTCGGCCGCTCCGAGAAACGGGGTTGGGGTGATGACCTCCGTCTCCCTCGCAGACTGAATCCTTGTCTTTTGCCCAGGCTTTTCATTATTCCCGCCTGCTTTTGGATACGGTTTTCCTCTCAGCTGAGACATTGGTACTGCTGTAGCTGTTGCAGCCGCAGTAGGCAGGCAGAGAAAGCCGGCACAGGCAGCTTCGCACGCTGGTAGTACTGCTGCCTTGCTGTCGAGGGCTGGGCTTCTCTTGACTGAAAAAGCTATGGTTAAAGCGGTCCAGCTTTGGCACACGTGGATGAAGCCTGACTTTCCGCTCCATAAAAAAAAGGCTAAACCTTTCCGAAAGACGCGTAAGTTTTAGCGTGCAAAGGCCGTGTGATGCTTCGGCAGGTTTTGGCTTTTTTTTTTTCAGGGGGTGGTGGTGGGGGGGAGAAATGTGGGGTTCCTAACTTTGTCACAGCTTTTAAGGCCTTGCTCTTCAGGAGGCTGGTATTAAAAGGAGTGGAAATCATCCCGGGGAGAGGAAAAGGACAAGCTAACCTTGGCACCTGGGGCCTGGCTATTATGTTGCACTTCCTCTGCGGGGCGGCGCGGGGCGCGGGGCCGGCCGGAGTGATGTTCTCACAGAAAATGGAGGAAGTTGCTCGAGCAGAAGCAGTGCTTCTGGATCTCCTCTCGCCTGGGGGATGGGGCAGGGTGGTGAAAGAGGGTTACACAAAGCACCGAGCGTGGNNNNACACAAAAGACCAGGGGGGGGGGGGGGGGGGGAAGAAAAAAAAAAAAAAGAAAAAAGAAAACCAACAAAAACCCCAGCCCCAAAAAACCCAACCCCAAAAAACCCAACCCCGATCCCTCAGCTACGCGCAAAGCTCGACAAACTTTTCGGAAAACTGAACGCTTTGTGGGGGGCCTGGGAGGAGCTGGGGAGCAGAGATTGTTTCCCTGGTGGCTGCTGGCGGCGGGGAAGGTACCAGGGGAAGGAGCCGGGGAAGGATGGAGGGGGGCGGCCGCTCCTCTCCCTGGTTGCTGACTAAACAGTTATGTCAGCTGGCAGTCGGCATGGCCTGGGGATTTGCGATATAGCTCCTGGAGGGTGGGGGTGGCTGCGTGGGGGGAAGGGAGGGGAAGGGCTGGCCCTGCCGCCGCAGCAACTGCTGCTCCTGCCTCTCCATCACGCTCGGGGCAGGGAGGCCCGGCCGTGGGCGCGCTGGGCCGCGGCGTGACGCTGGGAAGTTTTCGCGGTGATGCCCCAGCGAAGGGGACACGCGTGCATCTGCCCTCCTTGTTTGCGTAAACTTCGTCGCGGTGCCTCCAGTAGCAACCCCAGCCCGCTGGAAGGCTGTCCTGTGCGGGAGAGCCATCCTGTCCGACTGGTACCCGCGTCTTCCTTGCTCTGGGCCCTTGGGAGCACGCGCCTCTCCCAGAATAGTCGGAGCCTATTGCTGGGGCACGAGGAGCACGCTCCCATCCGAACCTGGTGCTGCTTGCAGATGCTCGGGGAGAGGGCGGCCCTACGGGGCAGAGCTCCGTATTTGTCCCTCTGCCGGGCTCTGGCTGGGGCTGACGGTGAGGGTGTGAAGTGCAGAGGCAGCAGCAGCAAGGCTTGGCCGACGCGCTGCCCGCCGGTCTGCCGCAGGTAGAGACTTCCCTGCCTAAGCACAGCCCAGCGCTGTTAGAAAGTAGACAGTGAATTCTGGCTGCTGTTCAAGTTTAATGTTTCCTTTCTTGGCCTTGAAGGCAGATGGAGCCCAGGGTAGCCCTTACACAGAGCAGGAGGTATTTATAATGATTCTTTCAGGTCGGTAATGTTCAAATCCTATTTTTCTGTTCTCCTGGTTTTGTTTTCCATAAATCGTCTGCTGTAAAGTTGGAACAGCCTTGGAACAGCTGCGGCTTTTCACCCATGTGCTTCCCTCCCCTCCACCCCCCATTAGGAGTAAGTGAAGGATGGGTTGCATGTGAATCACCTCTATACCTATTTCACTTCTCCTGTCCCAGCAGTGAAAGACAGAGAAGGACCCTGTCCTGACAGGCAAAAAGGGTGTGTGTCTCAATTGTTTGAGGTCAACTGAGTTAGCTGAACACAATTAAAAAAAAAAAAAAAAAGCTCTCTTTATGCTTCTTAAGGTACAGCCTACCATGTCCGAAGCCACGTTTGTGGCTGCGCGAGACCAGTTAATGCGTTAACTTGCATCTTCATGAACATTAAGATGGATTTTTAGTAATGTAAATCTGACTCAACTGAGCTACCATGGTTGTAGTCGTGAGTGAACCTGTCTGGCCCACACGGACAAGCTTGCTGCAGGCTTTAGTTAGCAGGACAGCACCGGTCAGTGTTTCTAATGGTCTAATTAAGATGATTTGCCTTGGTGTTTTTGGTTTTGGGGTTTTTTTGGGTTGGTTTTTTTTTTTTTTTGGCCAAAGGTGGGTACACTATGAAAGGTGAGTGAAGGCTGTAGAAAAATGTTTATATTGTGATGTGGAAATCTATAGATCTCGCCCAGGAGTTGCTTTGTTGTACTCTTGTGCAGCTCTCGTCACCTCAGCGCAGTTCTCAGCTGGGTGTGTTGTGCCTGGCACTCCTTCACAGCACACCTGGATGCAATGTTATGCACAAGTCAAATGGTAGCATGATTTCATAGGCCCTCGCAATCCTTTGCCAAGCGGCCTTACAGATGAGCTGGGCAGCTGGGTGACTTCTGTCAGTTTGTTCTCAATGGTGTAGGTGTCTGCTGGCCGGTGTGGGAAGGTTACAAAGCACTGAAGTATCCAAGCGATGCCTCAGTCTCCCTTCTGCTTTACACATTACACTTGCAACCGGCCGCAATAGCAAGCGCCTTGTGAGAGGGTGTTAAAATTGATAAAAGCTTAATCCCTAAACATCTAGCTTTTTTCCCCTGCTTGTTGTAGGTAAAAAGGCTCGTTTGGTGGTGGGGCTTCTTTGAGCAGAGGAAAAAGTCTCCGGGAGATAGGAAGCCACTCAGAAGTTACTGTTAAGCCAGGTGTACATCCTATGTGTTTTAAAGCAGTCAGCTCTTCGAAAGTGGAATTCGTTTGAAAGAAGAGGGGTATGTAACTGCTCCAGTGCTTAGAAATAGGGTCTGAAACGCTGAATAACCAAAGTTCTTGCTAACTTCACAAGGAACGCTTCTGGAAACGGCTCTTGATGCACTGGGTACAAAGCACTACAAGTGCGGGTAAACAGTTCTTTAAAATATTTTGGCACACTGAGAAAACTTCAGTGAGTGCTACTTGGAAGCTGAACACTTGACTTTTCTTGGATAAGATCAGTTTAAATAGGTGTGCTTTTCTCCCTTCTGTGTGTATGAGAGAGGGGAACAGGAGGGCAAGTAAAAAAAATCAGAGGAAAAGACCTCATTGCTGACTTGCGAGACGTGTTTGACCTTCTGAGCCCCGGGCACTTGTCTGTGGTTTCCAGCCAAAGGCTCTCACTTTGAGAGCGCCTTGCTTCTCGTGCTGAACTATTTTTTGACGCACTGGATGAATGCAATATGTTAACACTCCTGTAAGTCCCAGAATTGCTTGGCTGCCCCTTGCCCTGCCTGCCTTGAGCTGGCTGAAAAGGTACCATTGTTTGTTCTGTAAACAGTGGGCGATGGTTGTTTCCAAGGTGACTATGGCGCTTTTGCTGCCCTCTAGTACAAGAAAAAAAAAAAAAAAAGGCTTTAAA
>VZTL01021109.1:29137-49410 GCA_013400535.1 Scopus umbretta
CCCCCATGTTCCTTCATATGTTCACTGCCCACATAATGTTACCCATGGGATGAGGGTGGGAGGGGGAAGCTTGTTCTCTTTCATGTGACTGCAGCACAGTTAATAATTGTACCAGACTTCAGGCACTCGCGTGACCAAAGGGATTGATCGGATTCGTAACCGGACAGAGGTTTTTCAGGCACATCTTCGTGCCTCGGCATCTCAGCAGATTCAGAGAAGGAGCCAGATCTGCTTTCTCTGTGATTGCTCATTTGTTACGAGCTGGCTAGCGTATAGCGTGCAGAGACAAAGGCCGCCCTGGCCTGAAAAGCCCCCAAAGAAAAGCAGTATAGTAAATACATCTGTAAAACGGTGTTCAAGTTACAGGCTGCATGCGTCTCGCGTGCACTCGCTCGCTCGCTCCATCTCCCCCACCCCCACCTTGCTGCCTTAAAAAAGGGATGGCAAAATAGTTTGATAAAATGCATCAAGTGCTAAGCTGTTGATATGATTTAAAAAAAAAAAAAAAAAAAAGGAGTCTTTGCTCAAGCATATGTTTCCAACGCTTTAATCTTTTATGGACTGCATACTTGCTGTGGGAGTGGAAGGGGATGTTGCAGGCTTACTTTCAGTGTACTTAGAAATCTTTCCCACAGCATGAAAACTCCCCAGAAAACATGTGAAACAACGGCCTGGAAACCAGGAAGTTTCTGATGCCTAGCACTCACTGCTCTGAGGGATTTGCTGTGCACTAGAGATCCTGTAGTAATCTTTCTTCTTTACTGGCTTCTCTGAGTTTATTTTACACATGACAGAGGGGTATGTGTGTGTTGCTGAGCTTTTAGGGGTCCTCGTTTCTGTAGCGTGTTTTGCCCCTGGTTCTTTTGTTACTGCACTCCCACGATTAATACGTCTGCTGCTTAAAATGGCTACTGAACCACCACCGAGTTCTTGCCACTGGTTACCAACTGCTTAACCCCTGTCCAAAAGCACCCAGCACAGCTCTGGGTTGATGCTTTTGTTGCTTAGCAGGTATATTTCTGATCTTCGGGCTATCCATTAACCCTGTGAATACTGTACACAATGAAGACATAAATTTGCCCTGGTGATGATGGTATGCCCTGATGCTGTGATCCCCGCTGCTGCCCCCGCACCACGCTCTCGTTAGATTTGCTTGGTGTGCAGTCTTCTCTGTGTGTGTGTGGTTTTGGTTGGGTTTTTTCTTTGTTTGTTTTCCCGCCGCCTTACCACTTTGTATAGTTTTGGGGTCTTTTTGAGGAGCTGCAGAAGTCGCTAACGTAGAAAAGCAGTGCTGAAGGTGGGAAGTGTGACACTTGAGGGCTGGTGGTCCCAGTGAGTTAATAAGGAAGATCCAGTTCCCTACGGTAAAGAAATTGTGCATCCCGTTTCCGCGTGTGATGGACTCGGCGTTTTGTTTTCTGGCATCTCCTTTCCGTGTGCCTATGTTTGTGCTGGAGTGAGATGGAGCGTGAAAGGAGTCGGAGGAGAGAAGGGGCTGCAGAGCTTGGGCCTGGTTGCCAAAAAAAACCCAACAAAAAACAACCAAAAACACAACCCAACAACCTCGACCAAAAGGAGAGTTAACCGGAACATACCACAAAACAGGTTAGGCAGGACGCTGAAGCCAGATACGAACCTTCTCCCGTGCTTTATGTGCTTTAAGGCATCTTCAGTACACCCTCCTCCCTCTACCCTGTCAGAATTCCACCCCCCCCCTCCCAGCCCCGTCCTCCCCGTTATGAAATAGTCCTGTGCCCGACTGGGTTTGAACGCCGGGCAGGTGGATGGTTGCGGCGCTCGGTCGCCTGCTGCCAGCTGTTTCTTAAGAAACAGAGGGTGCACTTGTCCGTGCCCGTCGTATCCCGTCGCAGAGGCAGCGCCCGGCGCCGCATGCGCCTGTGAGCGGGTGCGCGCCCCTCGTGCCCTCCGCCGGGTTGCCTCCCCAAGAAGCCCCAGCCAAAAAGTAGCGGGGGAGGAAGAGCAGCAAGGAGGCAGGGAATGCTGGCGGGTGGAGCTTGGGAGGGCTGATCCTCCACGTAGTTAATCATTGCTTGCAGCATAACCTGTTCCTGTTTTCTAGAGGTTTCACTGGCACCCGCAGCCAGAAGCATAGGAGCGTGTGATAAACTGTTTTCCGAGCAAGATGGCTCGCCTTGCAGCAGCAAGCCCAGCATCCAGTAGAAGACATCATGTCTTCTGTAACGTGTTTATGCCTAATCGTTCAGTAAACATACCATATATAGTCCGGTTCGTGCTCACTATAACACCCTGCTGCAAGGCGACTTTGCTAGTACCGCACAGATTCCTGGTAGCCGGCTGACAAATAGGATGTTGCCATATGTAACACAAATACTCCACACAACTGGGGTTTTTTTACACTCCTGCTTGTAGTGCATAAACCACGCATTTCTGATCATGACAGTCTTAAGTCTAGCACTTTGAAAAATGAAAAGAATTACACAAAACAAGGTGCCTTATCGAAGGATGGACCGGGTCCCACACGTGCAGAATAAAGATTCCATCCTTTCCGTGAACATCAGATGAAGCTCCTATTTATGAATCAATATTTCAGGGACTTTATTTTGCCTTTCTTTTTTCCACTCTCTCCACTTTAAATGCCTGTTGCCTTCTAGGTGATGGGTCCCAAGCTGGAGCAGTGATTCAGTGAGAACTTTCTCTTCTCATTCTAGCATCTTTTGTAGAATTTCTCCCCTTCCTCTTTTTCTGTGCCCTCTTTTTGTTGACCCTGTGCTAGCAGGGTACTGAGCACAGCAGAGGACACGAAGAGCAGCACTGCGGCTGTATTCACAGCTTTCTTAATCAGCTGTTACATAGGGTTTGCCTTCAGCTTTTTTCTCTATCTTCCTCCTTTATTTTTTTTAATACTGTGAAATGACTTCAGTAACATTCTGACTCTGTGCTAGCAGAAGTGGTTCAGGAAGAGGAGATGAAGCCTTTTCATCTCCTAGACCGGGCTGGGGCATTTTTGCCTTTTTGTGCCTCCTGCTTCTTGACCTGTTCCTTGATGAGTGAGAAGACAGCGCAGTGGTGTGGACCCCAGATAACGTTCTACAGAGCTTTCTGGCTGGCTGCTTGGTCATGGCTGTTAGCGCCTGCATCCAGCAGTTTAGCGACTGGCAATGTCTTCTGTACGACTGAGATGGTTGCTTAATGACAGAGGGTGCGGGTTAGACGGAGATCCACGTGGGTGGATTTTCCTCCAGTGACTTGTTCCTCATTTAGGCAACGCTTCCAGAAGGGAAGGCTTTGCAGGGGGGCAATGTTTGGATGTTACATAAATGGACAGGGCATGCATCTCTTCGACTTGTCTCTCATTGGCCTCGTCAGAGTGAATTATGTCTGACTGCTTGGCAGTTAATTGGACCATCCTTCCCATTTCCTAAGCTGATAAGCCCCTCACTGTCTGCCTTAATCAAGCTTCTTTGTTTGAGATGTTACTAATGCTGCAGAAGAACAGAGTAACTACTTTCCTATGTACTGTAACCACGTGAGGTTCTCTGATCGCTAAGTTGATGAAGATTCACCATACTTCTTCAGCAAAATCCTTTCACGAGACTTACTTGCACCGTTAACACCAGTAGCAGTTGACCGGCACTGGAAAGTAGGTATAGCCAGTATATTTAATACATACCTTGTCCCTTTTTGAAAGAATTGCATTCCTGTTTAAGTTATTCTGTGAGCAACTTTATTCTGGCAGATCCTCGTAGCCGTGCAGAGTGTCACAGGTGTCTGTAGTTGTCTGTCCATCAGGATCGGGTCCCAGAAATGGCTCCCTTTTACCACAAAGCCTTCAGACTGGGCCTGTCTTTCCTGATGTGTTTGGATGGTGCCTAGCTTAAAGTGGCTGTTGCCAAAAGGTGAGTAATAAATGATGATTAATCGTCTCTGAGCTATGGATGAGTTTGTATGAAAAACCACTTGGCTAAAGACTGTGCTTCAACAAGCTCATCAAAATTAACCACGCAGGAGACAGTAGCACAGCATCCCAAAGGCCTGATTCTTCCATGTCTTGACTGGTTTTGTTTTGACTTCTCTGGATTTACTACATCTGATTGGTGGAGAAACATGGGTCCCTTTGTCTCCAAAGTTAAATGGTATCAGTATTACAGATTGCAAATGGGCTGAGTGATACAGAATTGTATGCACTAAAAGTAAACACCCTTTTGTTAGATTGCTCAGTAATCTTCTTAATGCAAAGGTGTGGTTATGAACCTTGCAGGTATGCATCCTCATGTTTGTACCATTGATTCTATGATACAAATGCATAGGAAAGATGCAAAGATACCGATTCCTGTGTTAATTATATCTTTGAGTGGAAAAGTAATTTTACTCTATAGTAGGCTACTTGTCCTTTGCTGTCAAAACTGTAAATAGAAGTAGAAAACCTAAAGCCGTAGTGATTTTAAAATAGTTTCCATTCTGAGTTTACATATTGATTCGAGCAATGCATTGCATCTCTTTGGTCATACAGTTATTTCTAAAACCTTTTGAAAAGTAGAATTCGTCACAGAAATCTTCCTTCTCCCCCTATACTTCGGCTAATTCTGGCAGCTTTCAGGTCCCTAAGCACACATAGCGAGTCTTGGAGGATTTGCTCTTTGCACAAAAATTGGAAGGACTGGGCTTTTTTTGTTCTTAAAAAGCTTTCCAGAATGGGATTTGTCTTTACTTAGGCATAGAGGATGTGAAGTATACAAAAAAAATAAATGCGCATTGCATCGTGAGCCTACATCTGTAGGTACGCTCCAACCTTGGGAAGCGACCACTGGTTTATTTTTTGTTGTACTTCTGAGTTGGTGTTGCTGAGCCCCAGGATGTCCATGGCATCACCAGAGAATGAGGACGTAGACGCCATTGTGTTCAAGTGGCCGTTTGAGGTGTTCAGCCATTATGTGTTCATTACGTCCGAGAGACGTAGGAACTCAGGTGAGCTGAACGTGGGGCCTGGTTAGTGGGTCAGGATCTGATGGAGAGGCTAAGGGAGGCAACCACCAACAGTGGCTGGATTGCCAATCCGTCCCTGCCTCCCAAAGACTTGTCAGCAGTCGTCAGACCCCAGACAGCTAGCCGATGACCTCTCGTACGGTGACTTCTTTTATTAGCATTTTTGTTGCCTGATATTCAAAGTGATGGGCAGAGAATTTGCATGTGGATTTTAAAGTCTCTAGGAGAGTGTGCTCTGTATCTTGTCTGAACCTTACCCAAGCTGGTTTAAGACCAGCTAGCAGCCATGGATTCAAAGGCCTGGTCACCTGCCACGGGATCAGTGAGCTTCAGTCCTGAGTGGAGGTGATGAGAAAAGAGGGGGAGGAGGTGTCTGTGTCTTAAAAAAGAGTTGAAACAGAAAAGCTGGAAAACAAGCAGTTACTCACTATGAAATTCTTGGAAAGATGCTGTGTATGTAGTAGTTAATGTGGATCGCACTCTGCACGCATGGTAGCACACTTACGTGGCTTATGGGAGAGCAACTCGGTAGGCTGCAGCGGAGTCTTAGCAACTGTGAGTGGAGAGAAAGCAGGAGGCAGGCTGGCTTCCCTGAAGGAGCTAGGGGAACATTAGGGATGGAGAAGTTTAGGAAATGTTTAGCCTCAAAATCAGGGCAACTTGAAAATTAATTAACTGCTGGGCCTGTAGTGATCTGTGTGTTCATGTATGTATAGGACCTTAAGCACAGAAAGGTTTGGGGTGAGTCTGGAAAGGGTCCATGTTTAAGGAATGTAGTTCTTCTGGCTTCCGAGATAGCTTTTTGTGTAGACAGCATGGAAAACGATTACAAAAACAAGTATTGCAAGACACTTAATGAGATGGGAAACTGGCAGTGCTAAGGCTGTGGCTCTTGGAGGCGAGTGATTGTGAGAGAATTGCAGGTTTTTTCTGCTTTCTTTTTCCAAGCAAACATTTTCTGACTCGTGAACATCCACGAGTAGAATTTATCCTATGGGCTTAAATTCAGCAACCCCAAAAATGCATCGAAAATCTCTCTCGGCTCTTGGGATGAGGGGCTGTGACAGCAACTGGACTTGAGGAAAGAAAGATGCTTTTAATGTTTGCGGGCAATTCCACCAGTGTAGTCTGAGACTTCATCTGCTGAGATGTCAAACTCTCCGCTTTCACCATTTTGGAGTGGGGTGACTGGTACTGACAAGACCAGTTTTTAGGGAGCTTAGTCAGCTTCCTAATTTCCAGGTATACTGAGAGAGTCATCAGGGAAGGGAATGGAGAGAGAATGTCAGTTAAGTTCCTCTGCATGAAAGAAGCTGGCCTGCCAGGAGAATTTTCAATTGGAGATCACCAGGCAGCTTTATTATGGGCCCTGTCTTCTCTTGCATGTGGCTTTACCAAACTTTAACCATTTGTGCTGAAACACTACGTGTCAGGTGTTTAGCTTCAGGCCACATTTGTTTTAGTTGAAAGAAAAATAAGTAATTAAAAAAAATTCTTAAGCCATTTATAAGAATGCAGCTAAGGGAAAAGTAACTCAAAAGTAATTCAAAAAGGTTTTGAATTCTTTTTCATGTTTCTCTGTTTTCTTACTGGAAAGAAGAAAAAAACACAACAAACGTAGAATCCCTAAAAAAGGGGGAGAAAGTCTGATCTGCTCTTCTAGTCCTCAAAGCTGTAATGCAGGGGCATTGAGATTTGGGAAGGGCCAAGCGGGTGGGAGATTGCAGTTACAGCTATCGGTTGACGAAGCTAGCTTTTGATTATCATAGCTGATAATCATCAGCAATGGTGACTTCTCCAGTGCGTTCTGTTCTTAATGCCTGTTGCGATACAGATGGTAAAAAGGACTGTGCGTGACCCAGTGAAAGCCAAGCATCCTCGTGTCCCTCACGCTGGACCAGAGTAAGACAGTTCAGCTCTGTGAATACCGAAGTCGGCAACCTAGTCCCACGTCTCGAGTTAGCAATTTAGCGACCTCGTGTACCTTTGTCTTCTCTTTCACATGCAAGAAACGTGGGGAATGCGTGACCATTCCTCTTGCACTGTGATGTACAGGTATAGAATCTGTGGTTGAGGGGTTTGTCAGCGTAAGGTGAAAACATTGCTCTCGTGAATGTGCTTTATTTTGCCGGCACTTCTGTTCCGTATTGAGTAAGGGTAGCTTGGAAGTTGTCTGACAAGATTTGCACATCTTGCAAAACACCACTGGTCTCCTAAATAAAAACAAAGGCCCAGAAGTTCGTAAATACCTGTGTATGTGATGTAAACAAACTTCCTGATGCAGGGGCCACGTAGCCCTCCCTTGCATTGCACCGGGACCTCTGTAGCTTCT
The DNA here is from genome assembly GCA_013400535.1 of Scopus umbretta. Lineage (NCBI taxonomy): Eukaryota > Metazoa > Chordata > Aves > Pelecaniformes > Scopidae > Scopus > Scopus umbretta. The sequence continues at coordinate 36,435 of VZTL01021109.1, forward strand.
GTTGAAGCTAATGGGTCTCTTCCATCGAATGGGCCTATTAGTATCAATTCATTAGCAAGACTGAGGCCTTGATTTGTCATGAGCCCTTAAGTGTAATTTGCAATAGCCTGCTGACTCTCTCTTACTAAACTGCTGTGGGTTCAAGAGGGAAACAGATTGAGGCTGGAGTAATATTTACCTTCACTTCCACTCAGGAGGAGTATCTGGAGCAAAAAGGAATGTGCCACACCTAGGATCTCTGGAGTCGGCTTTTCTGGGAACTTTGGCCACAGAGAATGAAGTATCCCTGATGCTGTATATGCAGGGCGAAGGCGGCTGCTATCTTTAAAAATATGCATATGAAAACGGAACTGGAAGTTACTGCAAAGCTGCATTTGCAGGTATCACAGCAAGGAAATTTTTAGAAACCAGACCTGAAAGGTTTTACAACAGCAAGTATCTCAGGATACTTCCTGACATGTCTCATTTGCTTTGCTGAAGTGTTAAAAGAACTCCTGGTTTCTGTAGTTATGGCTAGCAATTAATAGATTACTTCAGGATTTTATTTTAATTATATACAGTGTGTATGTATAATATGTATTTTAATGTGCATTTTAAAACTCCTTTTTTGCTTGATTATGGAAGGGGAGACCGTGGAAAGAGTATTTTAAGTTCTTTGACAAGACACTCGCTTGAGGTAATTTATTCATGTTAAGCACCCCAGAGCAATATTGAACAGCTCTGTCCTCCTCTGTTTCAAGTAAATCCTCAAAATGAAAGAAAAATCCTTTTTTTTTTTGTTTGCTTTCCAAGAGAGAAAGAGCTGAATTTCAAAATGGGTTAAACAGTTCAGCGATTCGTATTCCATTTCTGGCAAACTTCCCCCTGAGCCCAACCACTCTTCCCCTCTGCTCTTGCCCACAGAACTACCATGCAACTAATTTTAGAGGTGTCTTTAAAAGTTTGTTTTAAAAAAGCTGCCGTCTCCATCTCTGGTAATCCACCAGGTGGAAGCAGATGTGTAGAATATCTGTACATGTATTTGTAAATCTTAGTTTGAGCAGAGGGGGTTTCTAAGAGGGCAGCGTATGTGCAGAGGCAAGGGAACCCTCGGCAGTGTAATACCGTCAGTAAAGCAAAAATTTGCAGTTAACCACTAGCTGGATTCGTTGGTGGTTTTTGTTCATGTGGTGGTCCGGGTGACATTGTATTAGCCAATTCTTCTGATGGATGGTTAGAGATCAGTTGCCTGGCTGTTCTGAATTACCATAGGGAGAAGGCTATCAGGGAGAATAAGGTAGGAAGTGGTTTCTTAGAGATGGGTGCTCTTCTTGGGCTAACAGAAGTTTTGGTCTATTAGCCATGAGTGTGCTTTTCTGACCTACCAGAGCTTGTTCGTAGCTTACTGCTGCCTGCCTCCCCGTGAACCACCTGGCACCCCTGCACCTCTCTGCTCTTGCAAAAAAATGGCCTCTCTGAAGTTTGGGGGATATCGCTTCTGCGTTCAGCCCTCACAGCGATTGTGCTTTGTGAGTGCGTCTTTGCCTGGAAATACGCTAAAAGTGCTAAAATTTTTATTTTGCTTGGTTGAGGGATGGGTGGGAGGGCAGGAGGAGTCCATGTGGTGTCAAACAGGAAGCTCGAGGTCGCTCTGAGTGACCTCCTGAAAGCATCCCTCTGGCCTGCGAATGCTCGTGGTCTCCTAAGCGCCGTTATTTGGAAAGGGGCTGCGCTATCCAGATTTACGCTGCCTGCTACGTTTCACGTAACAGAGACGCTGTGGCTGCGTACTGCTGCCGGTTTTTGTGCTGGCCTTCTACAATTTTTCTTGCTATTTCTCTGCTGACCTGTTGCACTAAAATTCATGTCGCTGCCTGACAAAGTGAAGCTTCACTCATTGGAGAAAGCCTGGACAGTAAGATGTGTTGAATATATGTTGATTTAAATAATTTCTTTACTGACTTGTTCTCTTTGAGCTGTGCTTGATTCTGAGCATGTTACAATAAATTGCCTAAAAGTGAAGTGTTCCTTTCCAGCTATAGCAGTGCAGATATTTGCATCGTCAGTCCAGAGTTGCAAAACTTAGTCCTCTACTTGTACTCGGTGCATGTTAGGACAAAAATAAAATGGAGGAAGAGCTGAAAGAAACGGTTTGCATCACTTGAGGCCCAGTGGGAGCTGAGGGTCAGGATCACTCTGAGAATTAATCAGTTCACTGGAGAATATGATAGTACAAGGAAATGATGGTATTGCAATAAGGTTTTTTGGGGGGTTTTTTTTTGGTAGTAGCAGAAACTTTAAAAATAAAGAGAGCAAGAGAAAGCCTGGGAGCAGAAGTGGCCTGAAGGGGAAATGACCAAGACCAGCTTAGAAATGCAGAGAATGGTGGTTCAGGGGTGCTGCTTTGCTGCATCTTTGCGTGAAACTCCTGTCTTGTGGAGGGGGGAGAGAGCAACAGAGCACAGCCCTGTGAAATCTGACTTCTTAATGCTGTTTTGAATAAAGCAAAATAGTTCTGGGCCTTCTGCTTTCCTTGTGGATTTGAGGATTTTAGACGGAGAATGCCAGGCCTGTGGAAAAGTGACTGTAATTGCAAATTTGAAAGCGGCGTGTGGCCTTTCTTGTCTCTTTTAACAAGCCAAAACGTCGCAGAAATCTGCCCAGGCAAACTTTTGGTCCTGCTGTGCCCCAGTGCAATAATTATAATGCAGAAACAGCTGATGGGTCACGTCTCCAGCCCTGCGCAGCGTTATGACTTGCTACCTACATTCCATGTTTAGCTTTGAGCGATCAGATGGTGCAAGCAATGTGAGCTAGCAGCGCCTGAGGACATGCAGCCAGGCAACACGTCCTTTCCTTCTGCAGCTTTGGTTTCTTTTCTCCACTTCTGTCCCATCCCGTCCCCTTAAGGTGATGCATTTTACAATAAATACTGCTCTCTGGAGGGGGTCAGCTGCCCATGCCGGGAGCATGTGTGCCATTCCCACTGTGCTGTATTTCAAGTCCAAGGGCCCAAGGTTTGTAAATACTGTTTCTAAAGTACCTGAGGACTGCAGGTGAGCTGCTTGCCCTACTTACTGGGGACTCTGGAGCTGTGGTTGGTACATGTGGTGGCACAGGCTGGCAGGCTGTGTCAGCATTGTTACTGGGGTGACTTAACGGAGCATGAGTTGTAGTGGGGGGGGGGGGGAAATTTTGTCTTTGTGCATGGGGAAGGGGTCCTTTACAAATGTTTACAAACAAACACAAAAGTTGAAAATGATGCTTAATTCAGCCGTGTAAAGACGGAGGGAGGCGGGGAGGAAGGGGGGTATTTTGGACTTGTGTTTGTTTTGTGCTTAGCACTGTGCAAAAGGTACACCCAGTCCTTGATCTAGGAAAAATTGGATAGGTAAGCAGAAAATTACTAACTCGTTGCCTGGGACTGCTCTCGCTCTCTTGCTGCCCTCCGCCAGGGATGCCATGGGAGAGGTGCAATGCAGACATTTAAATTGTGATAGTTTATTTTATTGTGAACTTATTTTCGCTGGTTTAATTGGAGAACTGATCTTCAGGTAGACCTTTAAATGATAGGAGTGTTCTTTATGGCAGGCGGGTAGCTAGCAAGCTCTGAGCTGGAGAGAAGGGAGCAAGGGGGAGCAGGAGGGGGAGAATCTGGAGATGGAGCCGGCTGTGGGTTAGTTCCACTACATCTTTTCATCTTTCCCTGGTACTGCAGCACTGTGGGAGTAGAGTTACCGACAACATTCTTGCTCAGGTCTCTCATCCCTCACTCAAATAGAGGGTGTAATTTGACGATGTCTCAGCTCCCCTGTGTGAAGGCTGTTGATGAAACTATATGTGTGTACGTTTTTAAGTGAAAAACCAAAAAACCTCCAAACAAACACAAATCCCAAACCAGATCAATTCTGTGATCCCGGATCACCCTGTAGGTTGTTCAAAGGCTAGGACTGGCACGAGGCCGGAGGGAGAACGTGTGGCTGGAGCTGCGGGGTGAAGTGAGGACTGGCAGTCTGTCCTTCTGAATGACAGCCGTGGCTTACATCAGGTTAAATCAGTCTGTACGCTGCAGGCTGAGGCAAAGCAGAATGGATTAAAACCAGGTTTTCACTTCTAGCCGTGAGTTTCCTTGCAAACTGCACTTCTTCGTCAGCTTGTGGGGGGCATATGTATTTCTGCATCTCAGCTGCTGTGGAATACGAGGGACATTTTTTTTACAGGACAGTTCTCGCAAACTTTAGTACTCGCTAAAGTTTTCTGTATTTGAACTGCTGTGTCCACAACTTGCACAAATAGATTTTGAATCTGGATTTTTATCTCCTCCTCCTCCTCCTCCATCTGTATCAGCTGTTATCGGCTGCAAACAGGTTAACAGTGAGGCCTGCCGGGCTGCTCGATGGGTGGCCGCCTGGCGCTGCCTTTGGGCTGATGCAGATCATTTCTATTGGCCAAGGTTATCTCCCCGCTGACCTTGTCGCCAGAACTCAGCCTCTCGGTGGCATGGCAATTGTGAAAAGGAGGGCTTCTGAAAGAATTCCTACAGGCTGGAATATCCGTTCTGTTTTTGTAAAAGCTGTGGTTTATTTTCATCACTGCTCTGAACGAGGAGAAAAAAGCGCCTTGACTGTGAAGTCTGCAGATTCGGAGCAAGTCGTGCTTGAAGATTCTTTTCTTCTGAAATCCACTGTGGAGACTCCCCAGATTTAGCATCGCAAGAGGCTGCTGTACCACAGCTTGGCTTAAAAGCCCACTTCTGCTACTGTACTTTCTCGGTTGTTTGCTCACTGGGCATCGATAGCTTGCTGTACGTGATACACGGCATCTCATTTCCTCCTAGCTGTAGCCTTCTGTACCAGAATGTCTCTTCCCTTGGTTGTAATTGGTTCAGTTTACTGGACTAAATATGTTTGCGTGCTTTCGGGATGAAGAGGGACTTCTGTTAACTGTGTAACGGAACGAGGCATGGGGATTAATGGGGGGAATGGGGAGAGAGGGAGGCGTCGGGTGGGCTTTCTTTTTTTTTCTGGAAGCATCAGGCTCCTCCTGTAGTGAGGGAGAGCGTAGTACATCGAACCTAAAGACCTTTAAAGTACATGCTGAAATGGATGCTGGGAAGATACAGTACAGTGCTTGGGCACAACTCCAAGGCTCCCGAGGCAAGTAATATTTAAACAAGCTGAACAGCCCCTTTAGGCAAGCAGCAGGAAATCCAGCACTGAGCTTTGTGTTGTTGCATGGTCAGCAGAAGATAAAAGCTCAGGCTATGCAGCTGGGGTTCCCTCCTATCACTGGATGGCAAACTGTTAAGAAAAGATAAAAGGACAGAAAAGAACAGGGGGTCGTCTTATTGAAAAGCATTCCTTCATATTTTAAGCCGTTGAAGTACTTTGAAATACATTGGGCCTGATGTAAGTCAGAAGCAGCGTCATCGACAGCTCTGGGGTGTGTGTTGGAGCTTCTACATCAGTTGGCAGGCGAAGGGTGAATTCGTCCCTCTGCTTCACCAGAGATAAATGTTTAACGTGGGTAGGATTGTGGTATGCATAGGTGCCTCGCTGCGAACCTCACAGCGGGCAGGAGCTTCCCAGAACTTTTTTAGGAGCAGGGCACGTAATGGTGGGGCTGCTGCTGACTGGGGGTTTCATTCTGAAATGCAACCAGCATTCAGCTGTACGTAGCCTTTCCAGGTCCCACTTTCTGCAGCTGATCCTTGCTTGGGGACTATTTCAACAATGAGGAAGAGAATTTAAATGCATGACATAGCTATTTCAAGTTGTCTAATCATTATTTACTGTATTCCTCCCCTCCATCCCGCCTCCTTTTTTCCTGCATCACAACACTGGTGTCTTGGGAAAGAAAGTGCTTCAGAGCATTTGTTACCAATTTAGCAGCAAGTACGTGCTCAAATTTGGGATTTCTGAGATCTGTGTGTGCCATATGTAGGCAAAACGTAATATTTGCTAGTTCCAGTAGAAGGGAACAAACACAAATTTGCTGTTCTGGAGATAGTGTTCCTTTAATCTAGTGAGACTTAACATTTGTGCAGCCTTTTTGTTTTGGTAAGACGGTTAACTGTCCTCCCTAGGGTGCCTAATTGCTTATCATGAACTAATCAGTCCCCTGGGTATATGAAGGGATGAAACACTGCCAAGATAGAGCCTGTGACTTCCCCCAGAGGTGTGATAACCCTCCCAATTACCCCACCCTTCAGGGAGCATGCTTGCTGCTATTTTAAAGACCTCGTTACTCTACAAATTATCCATGTTTAGAGATTGTAGGAAGTTTTAAAGGAGTATATTTGCTGAGGAACCTTTGAACTTGTCAGCTTTCATACTTTTTTATGTCAAATCTCTATTGAATAACCTTTCAAGTTAAGCGTGAAATATGCTGAACATGTTGCTGCTGCCACTTCTGTTTATGGAAGTGCCTACCTCCATAGCCCCCATGGCATGCCAGACCCTAACAGATGAGGAAAGGGCCAGTTTCTGTCGTCAGCTGTCAGTAAGTAGGGATGGTGAAGTCATCTAGTTTCAGAAACCCCGTTTGAAGTTTAGGTGAAGGAACAAATGAAACAAATGTGGTGGTGACTCTCTTCTAATTTTTGGTAGAACGATAGTTGCACATTACCATGTGTGAAATGAGTGGGTAGATCAAGAAAAGATTTTTCACCTTACAGTGAAAAATAATTTATTTAGCTGGTGGTTTTGCTTTCTTTCTCCTTCTAGTTTCTTGTTTTAACTCATTCAAATACATGCCTGTCTGCTCTACGGGTGCGATGGCTACCGATTTCTTGAATTCTTCTCTTATATCTCTTCATATTGAATGGTTGAGCTCCATAAGGCATATAAAACTTATTACAAAACAGTAATGTCTGAGCTGGAAGTGGAAAATACCTCCTGCTATTTAGTATCTGAGTGAAAGTACGAGTTCTTGGTGTTGAGGTTTTCTTTGTCTTTTACTTTTGCTCTGACTGAACATCATTTTTATATGAAGTTTGGAGGATGGGATCTGTCAGTTGAGTAGGGATACAGTTTGTTGCTTTAGAGAGTTGTAACCTAATCAAAGAAGAAGATCAGGTTTATTTTATTTTTTTTCTTTTGTGGCTCTTCTAAAACACTTTCACCTTTGGTCGTAGAGTAGATTCTAAGTGACTTCAGCAAGATTAATGTAAGTATATATACATTGCCATAGTACATACTGGCTTAAAACTGTAAAGCAAGGTCATTTCATTTTTAGAATTAAAAGAAAGTGGCTGTGTGGGTTTGTATGTATAGATGACTGAGAAAACGTTCTCGCGGAAACATCACTTCTCAAAAGAAGTATGAATTTCAGTATCATAGGTCTCATTATAATACTTCAGTGTTGCTTCGCTATGTGTGCATGTATGAAAGCTTTTAGTCAAGGTTCCACTGCCAAACTCTCGCTGTCCTACTGCAGAAATTGGGGTGGATGTGAGTGGGTGCACAGGCTACTTGGTCTATTTTTTTGTTGTTGTCGTTCATTTTTCTCTATGGTGAACACTTGCAGCTACTACTTTACCCAGAATTAGGTTGAACCTATCCATAATTCATACTAGCTTGTTTCAGGCTAACATTTTGGTATATTACGTGTCAATGGAAGTCAGCAGAAGGAAAAGAGTTTCCCTTTTCATACGTGAATTGTGGGAAGAATTGTCTGTATCATCTGTTTGATGGCAATGTGTGAAGCACTAGCAGTGGAATTGTTTTTTTGGAAGGAGGGTGGTTTTGGACTAGCAGCAGACGTTTTTGGCTGGAGGAATAGCAACTTGAAACTTCACTTACTGAAGAAACGTGTTCACAATTTTGTCTGTTCTTTTTTTTTCCCCAGCGTTCCTGAAATAAACTTCCTGCAATTCTTTGCAGTGTGCAGGTGTCCAGACTCCCCTTTACTCATGGTCGCCTGTGCAGCCCGTCAGGCGACTGAAGGCTGTACCTAAAATTCTTCTGGCAGTGCAGCATACTGCAATGGTCTTGATATAGTTACGGTGAACACCTTGTACAGCTACAGGCTGTAGCATCCCCTCCTAGTCTGAACAACTGAGTATTGCACTCCAGGAGTCTACACGTGTGGAGAACTGCCTGGAATAGAAAAAGGAAAGCTGCAGAGATTGTAAGCTGCTGCTTGATCCGTGTGGCTGTTGTGCCGAGGAGCATCAAACTTTGCTGGATGGATCCGACAGCTCATTGCAGAGTAGAGGGTCAGTCTCGCTGGTTATTTGCAGTTATTTACCTTAGTGGATTTTATTTTTTGTTTGTTTGTTTGTTTGCTTTGTTTTTTTATTTTTCTCTGCGTGCATAAGAGGATTGTGGCCTTGTAACCAGAATGCTCATGTTCAGGAAACTTAAGGCTGTTCCTACTGAAGGGCTTTGAAGATCAGCAGGCATTTCCTCCAGGGTTTACAGCATTGTTGGAGGAGCCAGTTGCTGCAGAAGTCTTCAGGCCTATCCACCCGACTTTGGTCATTCCTTACCTCACCAGCACGTGGATTATGCTGTTTGCAGACTGTCTAAGCTCCATGATGACCTCCATAGATGCCTCATGAGCTTTTACAAGGCCGGGCCTGTGTACTTTGTAAAATTCTTCAGAAATGACTGCTAGGCTTTTAAAGTCCCAGAGCAAAGGCCATACTACAAGGGACTTGGAAGGTCGGCAGCTGGATGTGGTTGTGGATGAAGGGGGATTGTGTGTATGTGTGCATATGCATTTCTTGTTTTGAAAATACCTCTTTTTTCAAGTCAGATAGAGATACGTTGTTTCTGAGAAGGGTTCTTGTACTCATCTGATAGAGCTGAGGGACTTTTAAATTCCGTAAGAAATTGTTGAACTGGATCCCTGTGCCCTTTCTTTGCACGCGTGTTGCAGTCTATGAAAATTAACAGATGCTGTTTCATTTTGCCAGTGTGCAGGAAGCACCTCCCACAGGTTAGTTTCACTGTGTGTACTTCAAAATAGAAAGAAAACTCGTACTGAAGAATACCATTGGCAAGTAGCACTGCTGTTTCGTAGTGGCTTTCCTGTGAGAATCTCAACTTGGAGAGGCTTGCCAGCACCATCTACTGCTGTAATTAATTTACCTGACTAAGCCGAGAAAGAAACTTTATATTTCAGAATGCAGAGCTCTGCAAACAACCCTGAAGGCTACCTGCCCAGCTGGTATAAGCCAGTGGGTGTGCTCACAAGACTCTGGCAACTTGTTCATCAGTGATGGGAGATGTGTTTCTCAAGGCTGGGTTCTCCCTTCATCTGGAGAAAGCAATAAGCCTCAGTTTGAGTGATTTGTGGTACTCTGGCGTCTATGGCAAATACGTATCTAGAATAACCCCAAGTAAAATTAAACAGCTAGCTTGTATCTTTTAACTCTGGTTGAAAATAACATGAGAATGGCAACCGATGGTCATCTGTGCTTAATATCCCATGGAGATCATGTAGATGGTGTATATCTGTTCCTGGTCCTGAGCAGATTGTAGGAGGTGGTTGACTTGAGACCTGTTTGTGCCTCATAGGATGCAGGGCCGGGGTTGGCTTTGGCTTGTGGATCTCTGGAGGGTCTGCCTGGTGTGGAGATACAAGCTAGGAAGGACTGCTACAGGTTGTCTTGCTCATGAAAAAGCTGTGTAGCTGCTTTGGATATTGCAGTTGGAGGATGACATTACAAATGCCTCCTACAGTGGATGGGAGAGCGAGGGTTGTACAGCATGCTTCTGAATCCCTTTGCTCCAACACATCTCTCTTTCCTCCCTGTGGCATGGGGTTTCCCCTCTTAAAATGTCAAGCTAAAACTCTCTAATTAAAAAACCTATTTGGGGGGATATCTGTGGTTCTGAACATTTTAAATTGTCTTGATTATAGATTTTTTTGTTGTTGTTGTTTGGAGAGTGTGATAGGGGGAATAGTTCCTCTGCTGACCAGAAATGGAAGACAGGAAGATAATGATGTTAACAAGGTGGGGGAGAAAAGGAGGTGTTTGTTTAGAAAAAGCCTAGTCACTAAAGCCTGTGGAGCAGAGGAACCCTGCTGATAACACAGATGAAATAGTCTGCCTCTTTCCTAACTTTAGAGGAGTGGAGCTTTGTAATAAATGGCTGCCATGTGGCAGCTGTCTCCCAGCTTCGTGAGCCTGGCAGTAGTTAATCCTGTCAGCAAGTCATGCTCCCTGGAAAAGAGCAGCGAGAAGAGCTGCAAACTCTTGAATCATTCTCTCTGCAAAATATTTGCATGTTGAATCTCTTTCTGCTTAAAATGAGTTTGGTAATTTGGTGGAGGTTCTCATCTTTAAGTAGTATTAAAGTACAGCTGTGTTGGCTTTTAAATAAAAAAATAGAAACGTGCTGAGATGTTGCAATTCTTTTCCCTCTTTAAAAAAGAAAAAAGCCATTTTAGTTTTGGAAGGTATATGTTCCAGGGTACAATACGTGCTGTGTAAAGAACGGATGATCTGTGTTGCTGTCCCTGTGTGTTAAGAAATTGCAGGTTGAGCATCTGAGATCATGATTATCCTTAAAGGCTTGAGGCTTTAAAATTAATCTGTTCACTTCAATTTGCTTTTTATATTTGCTGAGCATGTAGTGTTTCTGTCCTTTCTCCACAACCTGGAAAACTAGAACTTCGACTTAAAAAACAAAAAAAAATTTTTTGAGATTTTTGTGCAGTAATGTAACACCATCAGATTTTTACAGGGCTCGTGATAAAATCATGATAGTTGACAACACTACCACCAGGAAATGAGTTTTAATCCCTTTAATTTCTACCCTTTCTTTTCTCATGTTGTGCATCATTTTACTGTGTTAGCTTGCAAGGTGTAAAGTGCTTTGGTACGGTGCTCCAAGCAGAGAGTGCGCTAGCATCTCCTGCAAAGACAGGATGGTCGGGCTGCAAAGGATGCACTGGGGGCTCTGTGGTAAGCGAACCGATGCTCTCCCCCCTTGGGCTTGCCTATGCAAGGAAGTTTGTTAGCATGTGGATGCAGTTACAGTGGTGAAACGCCATGTGGGACATAGCTTCTCTGAAAGGAGATTTTTTTCCTGTTTTAGCTTACCCTGTTTCCAGAATGGTGTTTGTAAAATTGCCCGCTCGTTCAGGCCCTCTGTGAAGCTCTCTTTAAATCCACCCTGGAGGAAGGGGATCACAACCAGAGCGCCGCACAAGAAGCAGGGCACTAGCACAGGAGATTTTCTGTGTCTTCCTTGGCGTGATTCATCCTGCCTCTCTGATCCCTGCCAAACCCGTCCTGCTGCGCATACACAGCTCTGGCTACGTGTGAAGAGCAAGCGTGAAGGGGTGAAATGTTTACTCGTTTCTCCCTCCAGAGATTTGCTTTAAACCTTTGCCTCAAGTCCCGGGTCTGAGGCTGCCCTTGGCTGAGCTGCTGGCCATCAGGGCGAGGGACAGGGATGGGGAGGGGAACGGGGAACGGGGACAGGCCCTCCCTCCCTCCCTCCCTGACAGCTGCAGGCGCCAATTGCCAGCAAGCAGCCTGGCCGCATGGTTTCGTGGCTTTTCTTCCTCTCGTTGCTACTGTTGTTTCCATGATGCCGTACGGAGGAACAACCGGACGGATTGTCTCCTCTCGGGGTTGGTGCCTGGGCATCTGCACGGCCAGTTGATACAGCACAGGAGCCCCTGTTTTTTCAGTGACACCAGGGGCTATTGATGGCAGACTGGGGCTGTGCTGCTGCTGCACAGATGCTTGCTCTTGGCCCACCTTAAAAGGACAAGATATCCTGTGGTTTAGACTGGCCATATATTGTTGGGGATGTCAGCGTCTCCGTCACAGCTACCCGGCTGAGCCCAGCGTCCCGCTTCGCCCGCCCCGCGTCCCTGCAGCATCTCCTCAGTCAGAGCCGAGGGGTGCTGTAATTCAGACTGCTTGGAGGGGAGGTCGCTTTTCTTTTCCATTACTCAGAAATGTTTTCCATCTGGCTGTCCCAAGTGCAGTCCGTCTAGCTCACCCCTCAGGCTCTTGGACAAGTATCGTTCCTTCAGCACAGTGCTTGCTTAGCCATGTAGGTGATGGGACATCAACCTATAGCTTCGTCTCCCCCCGCGCGCCACCGNNNCCCAGGGTTTTAAGTTAACTGAGTTTGGCAGGGCAAAGCAAAAATGAAAAAGAAAAAAAAAAAACAAAACCAAACCCACAGAGCTATGTTTTAGATTGTTTCCTCATTTTGCATCCCCCATCCCCTTTGCTTGTCTGGGGTGGCAGCAGCAGCAGAGGAGGTTTTGTGACCCGGGGCCATGCTTCCCTGGGGTCACCGGGGCTCCCCTTGGGCAGATGGGGGTGCCCGCTGGTCCTCACTTCAGCTTCCCCCTGCCCCTCTCCTCTCTTGCCTTGTCCTGGGCTCCTTTGGGGCCACGCGGGCAGCGGCGGTTTTGGCAGGCAGTGTGATGCCACTCACCTGACCCATTCCCGCCTTTGAGAGTCACCTCCATCCCACCTGCTGAGGGAACAGCCTTCAGGACCCGTTCCCTCCGGTCCCTGGCTCTGCTCCGAGGTCCCACCCTCTCCCGTGCCGCGTCCCAAGGCCGTACCCTTGCCTGGTGGGATGTGAGCCAGCCCTGGCCCAAGGGAGAGACGCGGCGGACGGACCAGGGAAGGCCGATCGGTGTGGGGAGAGACCCCGAGCCGTGTCCCAAGGAGCGCCGCCCCGCTGCGGCTGGTGCCAGCCGGTGGGGGGACGCGAAGGGACTTTCTCGGGTTGCCACTTCATCTAAAGCAAATAAACTGGAGTCAAAGCCAAGAAACACATCGACTTCCTGGAACTCTGCGAGCCGTCCGCACAGCTGTCCCTGCTCCCCGAACACATGCAAAGCAGAGCTTATAAGGACAGACAGTATTGCTTTTGTGTCCCTCCTCAGCCAGCGGGGAGGGTGCAGGGGAGGGGATGCGCCGGGTGAAGCCCAAGGCCCTTCTCGTCCCGTGTTCCCCCTGCGTCGCTGTGGTGCCCGGTGGCTGGGGGGGCGGGGGGGGGGGGGGACG
>VZTL01021109.1:49432-63345 GCA_013400535.1 Scopus umbretta
GCGGGGGGGGGGGGGGGGGGGGGGGGGGGGGGTAGTTGGGCCCCCTCCCCACCGGCCCCCTGACGGCTGTGCAGGCCGGCAAGGATGAGGTTGGAGGGGTGTTTGCTGTTGTCTACACCAGAAGGAGTGGAGGGATGTCTGCTTACAGCCGCTTGTTTTACACTGCTGTTGCCCTGACTTTGTTTTTTCATGTGTCTAAAAGTGGTGCTCGTGGCCCCAGGTTTGTTAAGCTGTCTTCAAATCTCAGTATCCTTTTTGCTTGAACAAGCTCTCGAAGCTGACTGCAATTCAGTGACAAAGGCTTCCTGGAGGGCCAGGTGCTCACCCACAAGCTGATGCGAACAGCGAGGATGAGGAACAGCTTGTAGATACTTCTTTGGTTGGGGGGAGGAGGGCTAAGGCGTTAGAAAAATCTCAAAATTCATCAGCAGCTGTTGAGCCTAAACGCGGCTGCAGGTTATTGCAGCTCTTGCAGTGCCCTGCGTTTTGTGTGGCACTGCCGTCCCCGAGAATGGCAGTGCTGGTCGGGAGCTCGGTGGAGGCTCGGATCAAACCCTCTGAGGTACCTACTGAGCGTGCTGGTGGAGACCTGGGCTTTCCTGTTGGGAGCCTGGGGGCCGTCGGGCTTTGCTTTCGCTCTCGGTGCTGGAACAGCGAGTGCCTTGGTTCTCCTTTCTAGCCTAGCAAGACCGCAGGCCTCCTGTGCGAGGGCAGTTCCCACACCAGACTGCGCTTGCGAAAGTAGCAAATGTGGGTGCCCTGTTCAAGTTAGCAAATTGAGCGCAGTGCCAGGAAGATAGGTACGAATTCTTTTTATATGAAGCTGCCTGGTGTCTCCATGCATTGCCGTAAACCAGAGGGACCATATAGGTGAATTTCATCCAGGAAGCCCCTGCTTTGCTGGTATGGCATCTCACTGTTAGGTTAGTATAGCTTCCTTGTTTTCGGCGTATCACTTCAATGTAATACCAGAGTATCATGGTGATTCAGAGCTGTCGTCCGCTTAAGGCATTAACTAAGTTCGAATTCTGGTATGCTTTATGGAGAGATGCTTTTGGTCGTCTGAGCCAAAGTCCTTAGGACCATTAGTGGCCCATAAGTCATCAGAAGGGGATTTTCAAAACCTACATAAAAGCTAAATGCACATGCGTATCCTATCATGCATGCAAGGAAATAAAACAGGAGGAGTAAATATGTTCCAATATTTAAAATTTAGCCTAACTGTTCAGGTTGTAGCAACAGTATACAAAATAATCTGGAAATGGGGGGGTCATCTTGTTCTTGTTTGGTGCTCCTTCCCCTGCCCCGCCCCCAGAACAGAAGCTGGTCCCTAGCTCAGTTTTAAGGCATGGCCACGAGCATGTCCTTCATTTGTTTGTTCTGTGTCTGGGTGTATCTGTCTGTGTACATGTTAGGTAAGAAAAGGCATATGGCTGTTGTGGATTTGTAGGGTTATTTTAGGAAGCAAAGTACTGCATGGGTGCTAACACAGGTAAAACTATTGTATCACTAATAGCTCCGAGAGTTCATAGCAAGAGGAGCAGTCTGTCTTCTGCTGCCCAGAGAGTACCTTTCAAGGGATGTCGCTCTTTTTGGTTGTTGCCTTCTAGGGGTTTTTTTGGTTTGGTTTTGGTTTTCCCTGGAGGAAAACGCTAGTTACAGGTACAAGTCCAAAACCTTTGGGGTAACATTCTTAGGTTTTAGCGACCGCTGAGTGAAAGAACGACCACCAGATACTCTCTGTGCCACTGTCTTTCTTTTTATGCTTGTCTTCCTTTCCCCATAGGCTGCTCTGTACTGGTGCTCCGGCAGCGGTGACAGTGAGGTGACGCTGCCGGTATAATTCTCTACCGCTGGGGTGCCGAGTCAGCACCAACACTTCAGTAGCAAGGGCAGAGTTGGTATTAAAAAGGTCAGTCGGGAAAACTTTTTCGTTTGGTTTTCCTTTGCCTTGAGGCAGTGCTTTGAATAGTGTTAACCCTTTTTCTTCCCACACGATGCCTTTTCACCCTCTTTCCTTCCTGCCAGCTTTGATGCAAAATCGTGTTCAAAATGTAGTGCAGGCAATTGCGCGTATCTCTTGAGGTGGGAGTGACCATTTGCGCTTGGGAGTATCACCATGTGCTCTGGGAGTAAAATCTGCTCCTCTCTGTAGAGGCTTAGTAGGAGACCAGTGCATCAGAAACTGTTTGGAGTGCAGCGTAGCAATTCTTAGGTATTATAATCTCAAGGGTAAACAGTAAACTTTTGTTTATTCAAATGCGATATCCCTGTTTGAAGTTCTGTTTCGTCTAAATTTGTACACTAGAAGGTCTGGCCTTCATTTAAATGATCCTTGGGGGTTTTTTCTACCACTTAGAAGAAAAACGGTGGGAAAGCCTTGAATAAGCGAATAGCATTGCGGGGATGGAAATGATGAAGAAGGCTCAGGATTCCTGTTTGGGCCTTACCGGAAAAAGTGGTTTGAAATGCATGTGTGGGGGGTGCACATTCCTAAAACTGTCCTTTTTTTCCCCTGCTTCTCCTCCCCCCTGGGTTCTGTACTACCTACTACGGCATGTTTAATGAAACCAATAAAAGTATTTGGCTGAGAGTGTTAATCTTTCCCTGGCCCAATTAGTGCATGGCTTCTACTTTAACGTTAATGTGGATTTTTTTCGGAAGGCAGAACAATGAGCAGCTTTGTGCTACACACCAGGTTTTCCCCCCTCCTTGCCTGTATTGTGTGTTTCTTCCTATCTATTCCAAAGGGAGAGCTCATGTGCAAAGACAGTGGAGCAACCTGGAGCAGAGACTTGTACCAGCTCCCAGGGGCCAGGACGTGCTGCTCTGTGCTTGTGTAGCTGCCTCTCAATGGCAAGTCAAGTGACTGTGACTCTGAAGACTCATAATTTCTTCTCCTTTATTCTTCCTTCCCCTGTGGCCTGTGTTCTCCTTTTTGCTTCATCCGTGATGCTCTTCAGCAGAAGGAGAAGCAGCTGTGACTGTTGAGAGTGGTCTTAAAACAAGAAAATTAAATACAAATAAATGCATGTAAGCAAAGGGGGGAAGTAACCGTTGATGGGCTCAGCTTTAACATACAGTGGAGTTGCACTTTATCCCAAAGGAGGAAATTGGTCTAGCAAGTGTCTTCCTGTACAGACTGAATGGGAAGCAACAAGGCTTTTTTTCAATTTTTTTAGCTCTCTGCTTTCTCAGTGACTCTTCCATTAACTGGTTATGTGAGGCATCAGGGGTGGACCTCTGTCAGAAGCAGGAGCTAAAGGCCCCTCAGGTTTCTCTGTGGGATCAAAGTTGCCCCAGTTTCATGGTTTCAGCAAAATCATTAAGTGGGGGGACACGTCCCTGCAGAAGAGCCAGCTGTCTTGGTGTGGCTGTGCAAAGAGGGCTGCCGCGCTGTTCTATTTGGTCCCCACCCCACATGTGTTACCGCTCTTGCTCCGTCACTTGCTCTCTGCTTTTCCTCCTTTTCACAGAGGATGACTGTGACACTGGGGGGTTTCTTCAAAGTAGAAGATGACTTGAATGCTTGTGACCACTTCCCTGTTTCCTAGAGGCTTTGGTCCGATGTTGAATGCAACCTGAGGCTGCACTGTTTGCCAGCTTATTTCCTGTTTGTCCTCTTTCCTGGAGGTCTTTGTTTTCTTTTCGGGAGAGGGAGGAAGAAGGCTCCATCAGCACGACCTCCAAGCAGGGGCATTTGGTGTGAGCTGAGAAGGCTTGCAGTCCTGAAGGCAGCATGGCTTAGGGCATCCATGCTGGCTGCTGCCTGTTTGATTCCTTGAGTTTCTTAGGTGCTGTGGAAAAAAAAAATACAAAACACTTCCTCATCCTCAGTGATGCATTTATTTAAAGAAAAAAAAAAAACCAACAGGGGAAAAAAAAAGCTGCAAGAGAAATCTCTCAGTATGTTCCTGCCTAAAGGCGCTCTGCCACGGGTTTTCCCACAGGAAGGAGTGATTTGGCCCTGTATTCTTATTGTTTCTATATCCTATTGCAAATAGAAAGTTATGCTTCTGAAATCGGTGTGTGCTGTTCATGCAGTCGTCTTTGTTTCAGTGGTGCATTTTTGCTTCATGTGAAAGAGTGGAAAATACATATGTAAATAAAAGCATGCAACAATAATACCTATTTTTTCAGAAACTAAGTTGCTATCTTTCGACTGCTTCCAAAATAGGAAATTTTTAATGTACAGAAAACGTTTTTAAAATCAAGATCTGTGACTCTACGTCTTTCTTTGCGTTAGCAGGAAGATACTTAGATTCAGAAATAAAATAACTATTGGTTCATAGAAATTATGAAAGGCTCGAAAGGCTGTAATAGCTCAATACATAGTTTTCCTCCTGAAAGAAGAACAGAGAGCAAGGTGGCAGGTGTTTCTGAACCAGGAGGTAGGTTTGTTAATGTGTGCATGTATGCCTGCCTCTTCTCTTTGTGATGAACATTTCTCATTTTCACTGTTGCTAAAAGCAGCACTAGGAATTCTGACTCTAGTTCTCTAGCAGCTCCTCGGCTATCTTAAAGTCACCTTGGCCAACACAGGAGTCTTCACAGTTACACAATAGATTGACTTTTTCCAGGATGAATCGGTGATGACATTAATGTCCTAGGTATTAATGTCCCATTCCTGAAAGAGGAATGAATAGGTCTATTTTGGAAGGAAGAGGTATTTTGTTTGGTTTCTTTTTTTTTGTTAAAAAAGATTGGGGGGGGAGAAACAACTGCATTGCTCTTGAATGAGATGGACCTTTCATAAAACAAAAAAAATAACAGCAAAGTTATAACAGTTAAGGACAAACAAGATAAAGACAAACAAATAAACAGCTCCCATAATTACTGGAGAAAATACAAAAGGATGGGTTCTTGCCCTGTGTCACAAGGACCACTAGCGTTTTCCTAGCAGAAGAGTGCAAAAAATGACTAGGGAAGAGTTACCTTGAGTTGTTCAGGATAGCATAAAAATAGCCTTTTTGTCTGTTTTTGAAGATGCAAATTGAAAACAGTGTTTTTGTTAAGAAGTTGATGTTATCCAGGGCCTTAGACAGCGGGCTTAGTCGGGTCCTAGGTTTTGTGTCTAGACTGCGCTGGCTTGCTACATCAAATCATCTGTGTGCCGTTCCTAAGAGGGTTGGCAGTTAAACGTAGGAAGCTTGAATCTGCTGCTTTGTCTGGCATTGCGTGAAATGGGGAACTGCTTGACACAAGCCGGGCCCTTTCTCTTCGTCTGCCTTTTCTTCTCGTGCACTCTAAAATGTCAGTAGTTGGGATAACGTAGTCATTTATTGTTTGCAAATGCTGTTCAAACAGCATTTGAAGATGTGTTACGTGACTGATCTGCATGTCATCCTTGAGAACATGTTTTTTTAAGAGGAAGAAACCCTGTTGAATTAACTGCAGTTTGAGGCCGATGGTCTCGGCTTTCTGAAAAAAGGAAAACCTGTATTAAGTTTGCTGGATGCGATTTGTAAATCTGAGATGATGAAATGTCCACAGTGTGTTTGTTTCTGTAATGAAATAAATATTTTGCTTGCAAGTTTATAAGGGTGTATTTCTCCATTAAAAATGTATCATATTTCCATATTACAAATGACCTTTTCCAGAGGCTATCACTATGGGTGCTGTGGGCAGAGAACTCCTGTCTTTCTCATGTGTCAATCATTCCCAGTCACCTCTAAAAATGATGTTTAACTGCCCTGTCGTTCTCCGGCCAGAACAGGCATCCTTCCTGAAACCCCAATGATGATAGCATGATAAGTTTGTGGTTTCAGAAGGGGGCGTGGAGAAATTCTGTCAGCGCATATGGTGGTTGCTTATGCCTTCAACTCATCTGGAAACCTTGGGCAGTGGGTGCGAGGAGTGTGCCAAATGGTCCCAGAAACCTCAGTAGCCATTTCACCACTGCTAGAAGGAAGAAAAAGGTCACTGAATTCATGTTTTGGAATAAATGTTGATCCTCCAAGAAGAGAAGGGGGGAAGGAGTGTATGTATGAAATTGAATTACTTAAATTCTCTAGCTACAGAATATTCTTCCAACTTCTTAACCAAATGTCACGACTATCAGTGATACGCTAGCTTGCTCTCTTCTTCGTTCCTTCCTCCTGTTGTCTGCTGGCTGAATACTGGCGACCAAGCCGGTAAGGGTTCCTCTCTTTCTTTGCCCAGGTTTCGCCACTGGCAGAGGCAGCAGCATCTCCCAGCCCGGTGCCCAGCCCCTCATGGGAGCGGGCGCTTGGCTGCGCTGGCACTGTTGACACGCTTCTGTCATCAGACCTACGTACCAGTCAGGGGAGCCCTCAGACTAAAGGGCTGTAGTCTTACTTTGCTAAGATGGCTTCCAGAAAAACTTACTCCCTTTCTCTTTTTCCCTTCTCCCTCACGTAGTGCTAGAGGGTGCTGCGGAAGAAGAGGCTGAAGAGCCAGACGCCACTATACGTACTACACTAAGTGAGGAGACCAGCAACCAAGAAGAGAGCCACAGTCAATCAGGGGATAAAAATGAAGGTAACTGGTTTGACTAGCTCTGTGTGAGTCTGTAAATTAGGGCATTGATTAAGGCTTGTAGAAACATTTCTTACCCATCCCTACCCCTTATCTGCGTGAAAAGTATAAGATGCATTGAGCAGAAGCACTGGTGCATACATTTCTTTTCCCATCCCTAACTTTTATCTGTCTGAAGAGTATAAAATAGCTTGAGCAGAACCATGGGCACATAAATACTTGACTACCACTGCAGGCTTCCAAACTAAGATTTTCTTGGCTCCCAGTAACTTGGCACCACATTACTTAGCCTCAAAAAAACACCTGTTTATAATGCTCAGACTTATCTTCCAAAGGCAGTGTTATGCAGAGATCAAATGTTCACAGGCAAACATGTTCCTCCTTGTTCACCCTCACATCCTCTTGCATTACAGTGACTTTCTCACAACACGCATTAAGATTCTGCGCTCTGCACCAGAGGTGACAGAGCAATAGACTTGCAGGGTGTTCCTGTTTGTTTGGGGGACTTCTTTTGGCGGAAAGGAATGTTTAATTTGAAAGCATTTTCCTTTTCAAACTTGTAAAGAGGAGAGTGGAAGGCCTTACCTGTGTGTTTGACATATCTGTATGTTGAGAAACCAGAGATGAGATTTTAGGTGTGTTTTGAATTTGGTATCTGAGACAGAATCATCCCTGCTACATACAGAATGTGATGGAGAAGTATGAATCTGAACAGCTTTAGCTGTGGCATTAGTTGTGGATGTAACACGTGTGCTCCATGGACTTACATAGCTTGGTAGACCAAAAAGAAAAGAAATCTACATAGATGCCAGCTGTGGCAGTAAAGAGGCATTTGGGGGGGATTTGGGGTTTTGTTTTGGTTGGATTTTTGCTAATTTAGCTTATTCCATATACAGAGCTGGCTTAAGCTATGCTAGAAAGAGAACCCAGTTCCCTACACTGTGTTACTAATGCCTTAATTGTGCAGTTCTGCTCAAAACACGTGCTTGCTTGAATGATTGTGCTTGCCAGAGCGTGCATTCATCAGTACTGCTCTACTAGTTCATGGTGATCACAAGGTACCATGAATAATACCATTTTACAGAAAGAGACTCTAAGGTAAATCACTCTATAAGCCCCATACTGAATTAAGCTTGAAAATGAAGATAACGTGAATGTCCTATGAGAATAAATGTGCACCTTGTCCTGTGTGTTCCAATATGAGAAACTTTTCCTGTTACAAGAACTCCAGTTATTATGGGCTGTTGCCTGTGCTCCATGATGATCCAGCAGAGTGTGATGTGAGTTACAGGCAGCTGAAAATACTGTGGGGTTTTGTTTTTTTTTTTTCTTTTCTTTTTTTTTTTTCAGATGGCCTAGCAACTCCTATGTGTGTTTTTGTTTTTAATTCCAGAGAAACAGCTGGAAAGCTTAAACAGCTACAAGGTATTACCAAGTTCACCAAACAGTTTGGACGGAGCGGACCTGTCCTCCATTGACGCCATGATGTCAGCAGTGATGAATGTGGGGAAGATTGCCGAAAATGGCGGGAACTCTCAAAATGTCAAATCCCCCTCGAAGTCTCCTGCACCAAATCGGATTGGCAGGAGGAACCAGGTATGTAAACCCAAATGCAGGGAGGGTGGAAGGGAGACAAGCAGCTGCATGGGAAGTGATAAGACGTAATGATGTTTGTTTGATTGTTCTGTCTTTTCCCCCCTCAGCTGGTATTTCTTGCCTCTGCCGTTGCTCCTCTGTGTATGTTTTCTGGTGGTTCTCCAGGACATAACTTTAGAAAACTGGGAATTGAAGGGGTCTGCTTGTTTGGATTCACATGTAAAACATTTGAGCACGAGCTCTGATGTCATGCAATGGTGAGCTGGTCTAGCAGATGCTACCAGCAGTGGCAAAGCCACCTAAGAATTGCTGCTTCTTCCCAGCTGCATCCTTTCTCCAGGCTCTTGCATTCATGTAATCTGTTGGGGCACCAGTTCATTTCATGAAACTAGGAGAAAAGAAGTAGCTCAGAGAGGAGCGGAGCAGTGTGGCAGGGTGCTTGGCTTGGCCATCGTTTGGGACCCCTCATGAGGTATGCGGCTGTACCCTGGGGAAGAGCCAAGTGATTTAAGGTTAAGGGTGGTGCTAGAATGAAACATCATCAGGATGCTTAGTTCACAGTTGTGTAGCATAAGGTGCCCTTACTTGATTGTTAATAAAACTATGAAGAGCTATTGCAGAATGCTTTCTACAAATCTTGCAGAGCAAATATATGTAGCTTTTATCAGTTTTTTTCCATTTACCAGTTGATGGCACTGGTTGATAGCAATATTGATCTAAACAAGTGAAAGGAGAGAGTCATATCAGTTAAAGCTGTGATTATTTATACCCATGTTTTTTCTCCTTCTGGGCGAAGCCTTACCAATGAAGGTGCTGCGGAACAGCAAGAAATGCCCCAAATCCCTGTGTGTGTCTGACTTCAGAACTTGTAGTGAAGCACGGAGAACTTGTACATGAATCAAGATGTAACAGGGACCAGAAAGGTTGAGAGGCATGACTCATGTGATGTCCTGTAGTAGTTTATTAATAGCTTGCCAAGTAGCTGCCCAGTTGACAGAGTTATGACTTGTCTTGGATTTTTTTTGCTTGAAAGGCGTTAAAAGCCGTTAACTGCAAATGAACTTCTTAAATGAAGAGCCTGGACAGTATATTGGCAACTGTGTTTGTGGGATCATATTGTCTAGCACCTGGCTTTAAGGTTTATTTGCAGTATTCCCACTTAGGGGCTGCCCTGGTTCCTTGATTTCATCATGTGAAGTAAGGCGCTGGGGTTCGCACTAGTCTCAGTGGCAGCGCTATTACACAGCTGTCTGCCGGTACACCATGTGGTTTGGCTTCAGGGAAGTTTATTAGCGTTAGTGACCTTTATTCCACCTGATATTTCGATGGGCATTGAATCAAAGGAAGCTTGAGAGTAAATGTGACAGGATTAAGAGGGATTCTTGCAGCATAAAAATAAACAAATACATTGAAAACATAGTAAATAGCCTATTTGTTTTCAGGCTGGAAGATCGTTATCACCAGAGGCGCAAATGGCTACATTACTGAGAAAATGGAAGTGAGATGTGAAATATTAAGAGGGTATCAATCTGGTTAGCAATCTCTAATACAGTAGATTTCCACTTTCAGCCTAGGAGAATGAAAGCACTGAATTGTTTCAGTGTGTAGCAGCGCACAGATCTCAGATTCTGGTCAGAATGTGCCCCTTCTTATAATTTCAAGGATAATAACAGTTAGCTAGTTTTCTGGTTCTGACTGCTGTTTCCCATGAGCTGGCAGTGAAACATGTTGCCCTGAACCTTTGTCCCAAAGTCTTTGGTTCTCTTTACAATGCTGCCTTTATCTTGGCTCTCGTCTACCCATAGTCTTAGAACCGTGTTCTCACATCAAGCAGCATCCATTTTAACTTCTCACTTGTTTTGCTCTTGGAGAAAATAAAAAAGTGTGACAAAGGTGTTTCTTGAGCTGCAGAAAAACAAATAGACCCAATGCACAACTCCAAAAGCATTTACCACCAGTTGAATGTAAAGTCACGCCAGGTTGACTTACTGAAGGGAGAGTAGCTAACAAATCAGCTGCTCATTTTATCTTTCGGTTCTGGAAGTGTGCTTTCACTAACCTGGCTTCTGGTGGGGTAGCTGAGTGCTGGTTGAAATTCGTGAGTGGGGGTGCTTTTACAGTAGGGATGCTGATGTTTTTTGGTCTGGATTGGGTCAGTCAACAGCATTGCTGTTGTAGCTACCCTGGATTTGCTTGAGCTGTGTTACGGTATGCAGCAGGTACCCTGTGTGACCACTGGAGAAAGTTTGGGTTTTAGTTAATAATAAACCCCAGATTCAATACTAATCAGCTCTGGCTGAGCTATAGTGTGTTTCTGATCTTTGCTTCAAGGTGAACCAGTAATTACTCTATCTCCTGTTAATGTGCTGATTTGAAGAGCAGGCAATCTAGAAAGCAGGCTGTGAAACAGTCAGTGTAGAAAGCATCGTGTAGAACTGCAGCACTCGTTTAGGGGCGGGGGGTGAGGGGGGCAAAAAAAAAGTAGTAGCTTGATAATTTCACAGAAATACCCTGGGGATTAAGTACCAGCTAAACTGTCAGCACAGCTGCAGGGATTTTCCTCATGGCACAGTGTGTTTGTTCTCTGTCCTGAGCCAACTTTAACAGGGTTGCTATATAATTGGAGCTGAGCATTACTCCACAGACAGGTTGCATGAAGTAAAATTAAAGTATAAGTGGGATGGAACGCGTGTATGCGAATTGCGTGTTTGTATGTAAAAAGAGGGGGGCACTGGGATAATGTGTTTTGATTTTCTTGGGGTCTTCCGACTTCATAGTGGCAGCCTTGCTTGCTCACTTTCTAATGTTTTGTGAGTAACAGTACATTAGGCCTTGGCCCATGTACATGGCCTACAGTAATTAGCTTTGGGATAGACAGCCCTGAAATACGGTTAGAAAAAGATGTACAAGAGAAACAGTAGGGAGGAGTGGGAGAACCTAATCCTTGCAGTCCTGATACTTTTAGAAGTGAGGTCACAGGTTTTGTTTACTTCAGGCAAAATAGGAAAGTAGCTCTTCATCCAAATCCATACATCACTGAAGTTAATAGAAAATTATCATGGCCCTGTTTTCGAAAACACAGTGTTAGATTGTTAATAGGGGACTCTCCCGAATGGTTCCCCAACTCATGTAGGAGGGGATATTCCTTTACTGAGACTTAAAAAACCCTTTTCTCTAACACTGTGTCACCACCTTTCCTCCCGAGAATTTATCACAGAGGCTTGGGTTAGTCATTCTCAAGTGTTCTCCGCAAATGCTTGTGTCTGACAATCTGGAAACGGTTGCTTCCGAGTTAATGACTTGGGACAGCAATGGGGAAAAAGAGCTGTGTGGAGAGAAGAAATGCATGGATACACTTGTACCCATCAACTCCCTCCTGACTAAAGAGCTGCTGAGGGTGGGTTATCTTTTTTGCTTGTTTTCATGGTTTTGCTAATGATACTTAAAATAGCCAGCAAAGAGGTTCAGCAGAACATTTCTTTTTGGCATAAATATTATACTTTCCCGTCGGTCATGGCAGAGGTGGTTTTTGTACTGTCTTGTCACCAGAAGTATAGGTAACAGAAGTGTAGGTAACAGGTGGATCTATCTAGCTGGTGAAGATTTGCATCATTCTACAGAAAAATGAGGTTTAATTTTCAGTGCCAGACAATCTTCATTTTAATATACAGGTGTTGGCAGAAGCTGTGTCTGGGCTTCTTGGTGAGGTGGTAAAAATACCCTTTATGTCATGCAGTAGCCATCCTTGCAGACAATTCAGGCAAACACCTTTGGTTCCTGCAAGAGTGCCATTTCATCCTTTGCTGAAACAGTGGTGTCTTTGCTCAGTGTCTCAAGGGCATAGTTAACTCAGGCTGAGCTCTCTGGTCGGCTTCATTGTTTGTACTCATGGTTTGACCATGGTTACTCCTGATTCTCACCTGGGTGGAGAATAACTGGGTTCATAATGTGTTCTTTTTGAGTCACGTACACTCCTGCGTTGTCACCTCTTTCTCGCAATGATCTCATCAGATCTTGCAAGCTTCAGAAGGGTTGGGCCTGGCCAGTGTGCCTGGATGGGATGCTTCCAGGAGAAACACAGGATGCTAAGGGAAATGGTGTTGGTGATTCAGTAAGCGCTGCTCTTCCTTCTGAGTCAGCCATGGAGCAGAACGTACAGCCCCTAGAAAAGGGCACCGAGCTAGTGCCTTGCCATCAAGATTGGGTGGAACACCTGAAGTCCCCACGACTTGTGCTTATTAAAAATCTTTTGGGAAGATTAGTGGTGTATGCCCACATACTCTGGCGGTGTTCCAGTAATTACTTTCTGCTCACCTAAATTCCTTCTGGCAGTTTGAACTGGTCGCAGTAATTGCCTTCACTTCCTGTCCTAAAGTGCTACTGCTGAGTATCCGTGTGCTGTTAAAACAGCTGCTGTACTTCTGCAGTAGTTAAAATGGCCCCTATTTATAAATTCAGAAGTTTCTGAAACTTCCTTGAGCCGTCTATCAGGATGATAAATGTACACGTGCAAGTTGTTCTGTTAGCAGTGGCCTTTTGTACTTAGGATGGATTATATTTTTTTCTACCCCCAGCAGTAACAGCTTTTGAGTTCCTTTATATCAATATTCCTTCTGATTTTTTTTTTGTTTTGTTTTGTTCACAGGAAACAAAAGAAGAGAAGTCTTCCTATACCTGTCCTCTGTGTGAAAAGATTTGCACTACACAGCACCAGCTAACTATGCACATTCGTCAGGTACGCAGAGTACCGGCTCTTGATTTCTTACTTTCCAGAGTGTCTGGTTTGCCAGTGTGTGTTTTGCAATGGTGAAAAGCATTTCCGTGTGCAAACCAGAAGTGCTTCATTATAACTTTATTCAATTGTTTTGCTTTTATTTTAGCCTCCCCCTTGTATTTTCTTTAAAAAAAACCCAAAAAACAAACAAACCACAAACCCAACCCTGAGGTGGGTAATTTTCTTCCCTTCCTTCCCCAACACTCCCCCCCTGCAGTGGCTCAAACAAGGATGTATGTCCTGTTCTGCATAGCTTAAGGTATCCCAAGGATCCAGAAAACCACTTCCATCATGAGGCATAAGTCCTGTTTTCTTATCCTGTCTGACTACAGATCGCTTTACTCATCATGCAAATTAAGAAGCAGGAAGACAAAATTTTTAAATCCTCCTAGTGTAGAAGAGCCTCTCAGTCCTTCAAGGGTATAGCAATTTTGGGAGGCAGAATTAAAAATACACTTTTTTAATGGGTGATGCACTTTTTTGTCAGCTACAGGCCTCTTCTTGCTCCTCTTGAAATATATGCGTACTTTATAAGGAGGTTTGCCCTTTTCTATGTCAGAAGGTTCTGCTTTGGATGCTAAGGTTGTGGTTCACCACTGTGAGTCCACTAGATACTTACTACTTCAGTTTTCCCTACTGTACTGTAACTGTTACTTATTTTTTTTCTTACTTTCTTGGGGTTTGGTGTTTTGTTTTTTTTTTGGTATGTGAAGAAGTCTTCAAGTCTTTGAATGCAAGTAAGAAAGAGTGGTACCTATAGCACAGTAGCTAATGGCCATATTTTGGCCCTGTAACGCATTCTTATGGCCATAGAAGTCTGCATGCACACTCAGAAGCAGTTTACTTCCATTTCCCTACTAGGCAGTCAGTTTGAAATTAATACCTTTAAAGAGTATTTGTTTTTAAGTGTCTGTCTTCTGCCATGAGTTCATGATTACATCCTTTCTGTTTCCCCCCTTTCCACTCACCCAACCCCAAACCACTACACAGCTTAAAGTATCTCAAGGTGCCCTTTGTCTGATGGGTTGTTGCTGGATCCCTTTTT
>VZTL01021109.1:63433-77244 GCA_013400535.1 Scopus umbretta
TTTTTTTGCTGGTGCATTAAGGAGTAAAAAATGAAGGGGGGGGGTGGAGTTGAGGGGGGGAGGGCTGGGGAGGAGAGGTATACCCAGGGCACACCTTAATATAAGATATTGTGCCAAGTGGCTCTTTAAAGCTGCTTTTAAGATGTTTATAGTTCTCGCTAATATTTTACTGGCACTTCAGAAGGGGCACTCAATGAAAAAAAATCATTGCTTTCTCTAGCATAACACTGACACTGGAGGGACAGACCATTCCTGCAGCATCTGTGGAAAGTCTCTGAGCTCAGCGAGCTCCCTTGATCGCCACATGCTGGTGCACTCAGGTGAAAGGCCTTATAAATGTTCCGTATGTGGACAGTCCTTCACCACCAATGGAAACATGCACAGGTGAGTGCTGATCGTGACCCAGGAGTTTGGAAGGGATTACAGGATAGGGGGCTGTTTTGTTTCCTCGGAGGAACTTGCAAGCTGACTAAAGATGCTTACTTGGGCAGAAAAATGTGGACTATCTGTAACCTACAAGTATGGCATGACACACGGACACATTACAGCTGTTAGGATGCTTAAGTTATGGGAGGAAGTCAGAATCGAGAAAGGTCTTTTAGCTCTCTTCGCATATTATCAAAAGTCGTTACGGGTATCCAGAAGTATTGCTTTTTTGGCTTTATCAGTATTACTATTATTATTTTGACAAATGGGATGGATTTTTCTCAGAGGATGAAGATGTATAGCCAAGCTGTAGAGGAGCTTCTAATTTTGTAACTTCAGAGTCGCGGATGCGAGTGGATGTATTGGAACATCTGTGGCGGTGTTGTATCTTATGTAGTTAGGTATCCAAGTGCCGTCGTGAAGATGCCTCTTAGGAATAATTGATCTTGTTTTCAAATACATACATCAGTACTTGCTTGTACTGTGGACAGCTTACTGCACTATAGATCCAGGAAATTCCCTGTAACCCAAGTTGCCAAACGTGTTTCATGTAGTTTCCTTCGTAGGGATGTAGCAATACTTACAGTTGTCAACTGGGGAAACAAAATGTTAAATCACATGGATGTTCCTTCCCCTCTCTCATCCCCCAATTTAGTATTCATTTATTTGCATGGGTGGAACAACTCAGAGCTGATTAAGACTTCGTGAATTCCCACATAGCTTTAGTCCCCATATCAAAGAGTTTACAACCTACAAAGAAACTGCAAAACAGGTGGGGGAAAGGAATATAGCTTATAAACAAAATGACAAGAGTGATGGTTACAGACTGGTTCTGTGTGGGAGGGAAGAGATCTTGTTTCCTTGATTATTACCAGTCATTTTCCAAGCTGTGTGTGCTACAGGTGGCATGAAAGGGGTGATTTCTGTGACAATAGGAAAGATAACGTAATGCTGTACAAAGGAAGCGATAGCTGCTTGCAGCTTTACCTTTTCTGTATCATGTTGACCAGGTTAAATGGTTACGTGAAAACAGAGGAGAAACGGGAGGGAATGCAGTTTTGTAATTCCATATTTATTGAACTTCTACTTTATTGGAATTGGGGAGAGTTGGAGAGAGAGACGTAAAATGAGAAGAGAAAGACACAAAGACGTTCAGAGGAGATACTGGCCTTGGGCATTGAATAAATCACATGTCTGACTCATCTGACCAGAGGTGTTTCGAGCCACATGTTTGCCAGACTGGGTCATTACTCTGTCTGCTGTGAGGAAGGCAGGGCAGCTGCTGAGTTGCAGCTGATGCCGTTGTCAGCATCCAAGGGTGAATTCCAGTGCTGGGACTTGGGAGTGGTCGGACACTTGTGTCTAGGTCCTCAGCCCGGGCTACTTGCTGAAGGACTGCTTGTGGGGTTTGTTTGGCTTTTTGCTTGCTAGGCATCTCCTTGTCCTCTCCCAGAAGCAGAAGAGGAAGGCTTCCCCTGAGACGTGACTCCAGGCCTATCAGATGTTGATGTAGTCACCTTTGCTTATGCGGATTTCCCCAAGTAGCAACTCTTACAGTGCTTTAGTAGCACATTTGCCAGAATTGCCAGGCTCAGTGACTGGCCCAAAAGAAGTACAGATCAGAACCTTCTGCTGAGAAGATTGTTTGGTTTAAAATTTTTCTCTTAACGAGATGTTGCTTTAAGTTACCGGGATGGAGTGCTGTATTTACTGACTGCACTAAGAAGGACCTAAGTTCGTACAAGGAAAATCTTTCTATTAAAAGTTCTTTCCATCTGATAGGTTCCTGTCTGCTCTGTAAATCTCGTCCTTGTGTAGGCCCGCTCCACAGCAGCTCGGTGGGTCATTGCAGAAACCTGTTACTGAGCTTGGTGGCACTGCAACAAGTGACCACAGACCCATGACAGGCAAGATCCTGAGCACACTGAAACAGGCTAGTTTTGCTAAAGGAGGGTTGTGGTTGACAGGACTGTGCCCTGATTTTTTGCAGTGAATAATCTTTTCTTGTCGCTGTGACAGACTATAGTAGTGAATCCTGTTGCTGAAGTGGAAGGCATGAATGTGCAAGTAGGCAGATGAGGGTAAATGCAAAGGGAAATGAAAATTGTTATCTGACACACTCACAAGGAAGATGTTCATTTTTCCCACTGGGTACCTCCTTTTGAAACAGGTATTTCTAGTATAAGATGGTGTGAAGTAAATTCTTCCGTAGGTATCTCAAACTTAGCTGTAGCATCAGTGCTGGGGCTGAACGCTTCTCACATCACATTCAAAGCTGCTCCTACCTCTGGATCCCAGAGCAAGGACCCACTTGCCACATCCTGCCTTTTGTGCAACTCCCACAGGCCTTACTTGTGGTGGTGTTGTGTCTGTTCTTCTGCACTAGCTGGATGATAATACAAGTCCATCTTTCTCTGTTTTTGTGCACCGTTCCTTTATTCACTATTTTTGTGCTACAGTATCTAAGTAGTGACAGATACACACCCAAAACCACAAAGAATAAGACTTCTAACATGCCCTGTGGTGGTATCCCTGGAGCATTGCACAGAGTGCAGGATCAGAGAGAGAAGTTATAGGCTTAGCAGAAAGTTGTGAACATGCCATTGAAGAATCAACATAGTTTGTGACAGTCCTGCAGGAGCCTCCCCAAATATTACTTGATTTACATCAAATAAGCTGAGTGCATGAGAGAGGAGTGATGGAGAAGTTAGTCTGCCAGTATCTGAAAAGGGGGAAAAATGTATAGGAGCATACTACGTACATCCTCTCTTCTCTTTCTCCCCCTCTGCCCTGTTCTGGCTCTTATTTAACTGTCTGTACTATTTTTTTAATCCAGACTTTCAGAAGACCTTTTAGGGGAAAAAGTCCAATAAAATGGTTTTGTCAAGGGAAACACTGTGCCCATAGGAGTTTTTATTATTGTTCCGGCAGAGGATGAAATTTCTGATCCATTTTTCCACCTTGTAGCAGCCAGGTCATTAGACATTCAGCTGAGCAGAGGAGGGAAGGAGTTTCCCTTGCTTTTTTGGGCTAAAAAGTATCAGTGCTGTTACGCTCTCAAGTGCCCGTTTTCTCCATAGAAAATAGCTAGACTTTTTGTGGAGCTGGAATGCTCTTTTCTGCCCATCTCTTCTCTGGGTAAGTCTAGCTGTGTTGGGGTGTTGCGTGTACTCTTTACCTGTTAAATTGATGCTACCCTTCCTGACTCCCATAATACATGCAACGCTTCATTTGTAAGTGAGTCATAGCCTCTCACATGAAGTCCAGTTTCTTTTTGTTGTGCTCCTTGGCTCCTTGTCAACAAGTGAAGTTGAATGGGCACAGCAGACAGGGGTGGAGGGGGAAGGTTCTCTTGTCCAGCACCATTCAAAAAAAGAGTTTAAAACCTGCTTCCTTTTCTGACCAGGGTGACTCTTGGCCAGGATTTTCAACAGGGAACTGTGAGCCTGGGGCATCTCAGAAAACTCTCTTACAGCTGCTAGATTGCTCAGGAGTGGCCTGAGACTCCTGTGGGGACAGTCGCTGTTGGAGAGAGCAAAGGTCTCTGGAGAGTGCCCAATGTCCAGCACAAAAAGCTGGTTTTCTCATTCTTTCGAATGTGCTGTCAAGCTAACTGCCTCCATATCAGTGCTGCTCCTACTGTTTGGGGAGGGTTGTTGCAATCCGGTATGATAACTGGGAGATCTCTCAGTGTCTGGTATCAGGAACAGGAATTGCTCTGAAGGAAGAGAGCTGGAGATGATGCTGAGTTTTTTACAGAGATTTCTTTTTGTCCGGTACTGGAAAGGGCAAGTCTTCTTGGAAATAGCGAGCCTTCTAGCACCAGGGACTGATTCAGGGGTTTGGGGAGTTGTTTTCTTGGGGCTTTTTAGGAATTTGGAGGAAGGAGTTAGATCATAGTAATTTTGAGTTCAAAATTCCTGTAACTGGAATGGCACTGCTATGATCAGTACATAAGAAAATCTGCAATTTAGCTTAGGCTGATCCTCACACTTTTACACTAGAGACACAGACACTATGGCTTTCTCTTGGTCACAGTAAATTAAAGTTGAATATTCTCAGATCTCCAACAGGAGCATAACCTATATGGAAGGAGGGTGGGTGTGTATGGGTGTGGGGGTGTGTGTGAGGGGGGTGTGTGTGTGTAAAGAGTTTTCTGTAGCTCTGAAACAGCTGGGATTTCCAAAGTAGTGTCTCCAATCAACAGATTCCAATTACTAAAGGCTTTCCGAAGGCTTTCCATCTGTACTGTCACAATAACTCTCTAGGGAGTTTATATACGAAAAGTGCCAACTCTGAGGAGCCCTTTTGGG
This sequence comes from Scopus umbretta, assembly GCA_013400535.1. Taxonomy (NCBI): domain Eukaryota; kingdom Metazoa; phylum Chordata; class Aves; order Pelecaniformes; family Scopidae; genus Scopus; species Scopus umbretta. Next base: position 68,173 of record VZTL01021109.1, read on the forward strand.
CCTAGACTCTGCCACCAAATAGGAGGTTGCAAGCCTCTTATTCCATCTCCACTGCTGCATCTCCCCAAAATGCAGGCGGAGGAGTTAGGCTGCTCCTGGAAGTTTTAGTGGTGGTAGTGGTTTGTAAGCTTTAGCAAAGGACCTTGAGGTAAAGACTTTGCTTGGCTTACTGTGTTGCATACCAGTAGAACATGCATCAAGCTTCAGGGGGGAGGGCAATATCTCCACTTGCTCCAAAAGGGTTTCCTTTGAGGGTAGGAGACATTGCCAGCAGCTCCTTTTCCATTTCTGTGACTGAGGATGGTCTGTGCCTATCACTTTAAAATCACATTTTCCTCCCTGCCAAAGACATGCTCTCCATGCAACTTGAAAATGTTAATAGGATATAAATGCCAGAAGGGGGGCGAGAAATGACCTTCCTGCCAGTTTCCAGTGGGTAGCTATTAAAGGCTCTGTGGCAAGTCTAAAAAGGCTAAAGGCATAATATATGTATTTCAGCCACAGCTTCCCCACTTTGGTAAATGAAGCTGCAGTGTTCATGGCTGATGTTCACCAGGCTGTCCATTAAGTGTGGTAATGCAAACTAACTGAAGTGTTTCATATGAAACCAAAACGTCATCTACCTTCTTTCTCTCATTTAGCTCCTTCCTCCATACCTAGCAAAATTCTTCATAATGGCTTTTTATTTACATCCTACTTAGGTACTTCTAGGCTGTTTATGCACCATCTCAGGAACAGGTCTCAAAGTTTGGGGATTTTTTTTTCTTTTTTGGCACATGTGAAACACCACATGCAACAACCACATGCAGAAGTCTTTGAAACTCAAATTGGAAGATCTGGATCGCAGAAGCTATGCTTTGAAGCATGCTTACAAAGGGTCCTATCAAAGAAGGTATTTCTTCTTTTAATTAAGAAGGCACTTTCATTCTCAATCCTCTTTTCAGTGCTAGATAGTTTTCCCAAACTTCTCTTTTTAACATGCTGTGGAGAGACAAACAGCTGTTTTTGTTATCAGGGTATGGTACTATTCTGATGTTCACATTAAGTCTTTTTTAAACAGCACTTTATGTGTGTGTATATGTTGCTGAATGAGTTTTTTGAGAAAGACAGAAAACACACGTGCTGGAGGGCAACCTGCGAATTCTGGTGTTTTAGCTGGCCATCTTCACTGGCAAATGAAGAGTGTATGCTTGGTGAAGACTGTAACGTACTGGTTGGAAGATGAGTGTTGGATCCTGATAAAGGCACAGGGGTTGAGATGCATATGTTCTAACTATTTCCCTGCTCTCTTTGACATGGATCTGTGTTTCTCAGGCAGGCATGTGTACAGGCTACCTGTGAGTTTGCAAATACCCAGTCGGCAGAGTGTCTTCAAGACCTGGCTGAATCCATCCTCTCCCTGCATTCCACCTGTGAATTGCCTCTGTGTTATTTATGGCATTGGCCTGCTTCCAGCATGTTGTGTGTGCTTTGTAAGGTGCAGTGCGGTAACAATGCCCAGCCTTTAAGTACAAATAGGATCTCTGCAGTCTAGCAGTAGTCTGGCATTTGCTTAAGATGGGAGTTTTTGGAGGCAGAGCATAACCAAATGTGATGATGAGCTTTTTTTTTTCCCAGAAGAGGAGAATAACTGCTTTATTACAATAGGGTTTGGTTTCTCATGGTTTGCAAAGATGGCCAAGTGGAAATTTGGTGTTAAACGCTGGGTAGCTTTGAAAAACTGAAGATACAAGATCTTGAAGCTAAAAACAAATAGCCAAGGAACTCACCACGCTGAAAATGATTGACACTTCATGCGTGCAAAAAGGCCTCTTCTTACTGCCTTGCACAATAGAAATGTCTCTTTGGTCATCTCCTAAGGAGCTTTTATTTCAATGTAGTAATTGGTAGGCAGTGCTCTTAAATATGAAGAAGCAGCATGTATTACAAGCTTTCAAATCCATTCCTCACATGTGGGGGATGATTTAACCACTGTCAGCATGCTAGTGAAAGATAAGCTTCAGCAAATGCAAGTGCCCTAATTCTTGAGCAGGGATAATGAACACAAAGGACTAATTTCTGCTTCTAGTAATTGATAACTGTAGTTGTAGGAGACAAGCGAGATGTGATACCTGTTTTGGTTTCCTTTGCAATTAAAAAATGTTTCTTACATTTTTGCTAATACATTTTGTAAATAAGGATGGAGAAACAGGTGGAGAGAAGGGGTTTTTTTGGTCTTTTTCCTGTCAGCAGATATATCCAGAGTAAATGTTCGGTATTCTGCTGGGATCCCCATGTTTTGAGGAAGATTAAAAAAGAAAGAAAGAAAAGGTCAGACTTTTTCAACAACAGTATAGCAGTAAGAGTCTGATTCTCGGTGTCTGGGATGAGAATTAGAAGACTACAGTATCTTTAATGGTCTGAGGCAGAAACTTTTGTCTTTCTCACTGTTGCTGAGTAGACTGGTCATCTTTTATAAAGACTTTATATAAACTTTTATTTAATTCACATGGCGCATAAACAGCGTGCTCCAAAAAAACCCTCCATGGATATCTGGAGCAGTAAGAGACTCTAAAGGAGCTCTCATGCCACAGTACCTCTGTGAGCTGTAAGAGCCAAAGGAGATGCCACGATTTCAGGCATGTTACATGCTGCTTGTAGCCTTGGACAGTATCCCCCTTCAGTTATCATTAAGGAACAGCAAAGGAAGTTAACACAAAAACACAAATGCTGAGATCTGATTAGAATCAAGCGAAGCAAGGAAGTGCAGAGTTAAGATTTATATGCTGACCTTAATTAGCTCCATTGTTCTTGAGAACCGAAGCGTACACAATGAGGAACGTTATACTTGCATCTCCAGAGCTCTTCAGTACCTAAACACAAGAAAGACTTCAGTGTGCTTTTCAGTCCTAGATTTTTTGTGTGTTGTCTTTAAGTAATAGCTAAGGCTGATCTTGTACTTCGTAAGGCTGTGGATTTGCATGTTTTGGTTTTTCTGCAGGCAAAAAAAGGGGACACGCTGCTCTCAATGCGTTCAGGTTTCTGGTGCAACTTGCGCCGAGGGCAAGGTGGTCTGACGTAGCAGAGTAATACCACCCTCTTCGTGGGCAATAACATAAATCTCTGTATAACAGAGGGTATTGAGCATAGCTTAGTGCTGCTTTGTTACCCATGTCACAGTTCAAATGAGCACAAGCCACTTGACAGATTAGACTAGTCGCAGAGCACATGGCAGCGAGAGGCCTTGATCTTTCTGCGTAAGTACCCCTTTCAAGAACATCACCTCCTCTGAAGGTGTAGTATTCTCAGGGATGTTACCTCCCCTTCTCACCTTGAAGAGCTACAAAATAAATACAAGCCTTAACTTAGCAAGCACTGGGAAATCCAGGCGATCTTCGCAGGGAGTTGAGGTGCTTTTGGTCCTTTGCCATAAGCCTGACATTAAGGTGATTCTTGCAGAGATGTTAGCTCCCAAGGTTAACAAGTATCGTGTCATTCTGTTGGCATTTCAGTTGGTGGTTTGTCTTCTAGCTTGTGCTTTGGTTGGGTGATTCTGTGTAGAAAATGCTGGTAGTGAGAAAGTTTGCTGGGAGAGTTTGTATGTTAAAGTAATCTTTGCTCAGCCTGTTGTGCATGCACGTCAGAAATACTTGCATCACTTCTCTAGTGGATGTGTGTTCACTGTCTTCCTCCTGTTGTCTGAAAAGACTTCTGGGCCAAGTACCGACAAGAATGAGGAAAAAGTCTATCTCAAACTGCATTTCTGGTTGGTGTCGTTCCACCTTTAATGTATGTCTTCCAGCTTTGCCTTTTCTCCCCCCAGCATCTAACCTGCTCAACCTGTTCTAGTTCAGCATGCTGGAACCAGCAAACTTCAGAATGTACCCCCTCTCAGGGTCAGCAGGGTTTTTCCTCTTTCTTTTCTCCCTTCTTTTAAAAATAGGCTATTTATTAACAGTAGATTGTCAGCATTTGGGGAAACTTCTCTAGCTGTAATTAAAAAAAAAAGGGATGAGGGGAATCTTAACATTTGGGCTTAGCCAGGGCCTTTTACTCGGGTTTTTGAGCATGATGCACACAGCTTAGGCAAAGACACGGTCTATAAAGTAGTAGTGCCATTATACAGCTGGTAGATAGCACACAATATGCAAATACTGCTTTCTGTTTCTTGAGGGCATCTATAGATATGCCAGATTCTTCAGGCTGCTCTCTTAGCTGAAGTTTTCTAAACACTCTCAGCAATTTTTTGGTAAATCCTCAGTAATCCTGCTCTGGTAAATCCTCTCCAGCCCTTCATGTGGAAAGAAGTCTTAAAACAGAGGAGGGGTACAACTTCTGTGTGGCTCCTTTTGACATCAGGTCATCTCAATGTGTCGTCTTTCTTGACAGTTTCAAACTGAGGGTAAAGAGAGTAAGGCAATCCATATTGCTCATGGACTGCACCGAAATTAATTTCACTTGAGGGCAAAAGTGCCCAAACTCCTGTAAAGTAGCACAAGTCATGCAGGGGCTTCACTTTCCAGCTACTACACTTGACTAAACAGACATGTAACAAGATGTGGAACCTTTTCCTAGCGCTTCAGTGCTCGGCGGGGGGAATGCTGCGAGATCCCTGCTGGTGAGGAAGGAGGACCACATGTTCAGGAACAGGAGAGGAAACGAGCTGAGCACGTGAAACCTCTTTTGCTAGGATGCTGTCCTCCGCGCTGGGAAAAGTTTGCACAACTTGTGTGTGTGCAGTGATAACCCCTAACTTCCTTGCTCCTCCAGTTACTCGGTGACTGCTGATATCGGGAGTGATGCGGAGACCCTGCTTTACCAAAGATGTGCTTCTCTTATCTGGTGCAGCTTCCTTGTTTGCATGCGTGCGCGCGTGTGCGTGTGCGTGCGTGTGTGCGTGCGCGCGCGCCGGAGGAAGGTATTCGGCTCCATCTGCGCAGCATCCCTAGCATTGCTGCGGCCGTCTATTTTTTTCCTCCTGGAGCGGTGTGACGCAGCAAGTTGTTCTGTGCTGTGTGCCATCAGGATTGCTCAACAGTGGAGTGTAAGAGGGAAGCAACTGCATGAGGGCTTTGCCTGGTTCTGGGACGTAGCTGGGGCTTATGTTTGCTTGGTTGGTAAGGGAGTGCAGTTTTGCAGGGGGAGGCAGGATGTACCTGGGACTTGTTCAACTGTATTTGCTCTTAAGGATAAAAGTTCTCCCCCTTCTGGCATCCTTTCTCTAATTCTCCCCCACCCCCCCTTTTTTTTTTCTCATGCTAAAATTTAAAACTGCTTTAATTGTCTAATAACAGTTGTTTTCTTTAAACATGATGTTTCCTGAAAAATCAGCAATGAAGTCATTGACTAAGGTTATGTATGTACCATGACAGCTAAAGGTTGTACCTGAAACCCACAAATTTCCAAAAAGATGAAAGAAAACAGCAGTTCAGAATGTCTCAGGCCAGGTTTTGGGTACACTTTCAAAAGTCTTATTCCCGCTTAATTTTATTGTTGTTAACAAACTTTTGTCTCCAAGCTGAAGGAGGTACAGGGGCCTCAGAAGGATCTTGTTTAATACTGTCCCTTATGAAAGAGTTTCTTACGGCTTGGAAGTCTCCTTGCAGTATTTGGCACAGTTAATTTAGGTCTGCTCTGAATTTAATGCAGGCTGCGGGCAGGCGGTTTGGTGAAGTGATACTGGGAAGCTCACACTGCATTTCCCTCCTCTTTTGCCCTCCTTTATGCAAGGGTTGATGCAAACTGCAAATGAATGCTTTCTTTTGCTGCCCTTTGGGAAGCTTTGCTTTGGAGACATGGTTTGAATCACTTCCCTGTCACAGCATCATCAGGCAAATATTTGTCTTCCTTTTTTCCTTTGAGGTGTTCTGACAACGCTGCTGGTAGGGAACAGGAGTAACTTTGAGCCAAGCTGGGAATGCAGTTGTATCAATCTCGGCCTGTTTGAACTTGCTGATTCTGTGTAGCAAGTAGTTGCTTAAATGTGAATATAGCATAATTATTCAGAAATGGTCCCCCCTGCTTTGGATTTGTAGATAGTTATCTTTCCTGTCACTCGTGCTTACAACTTGCCTTATTCACAGCAAAGCAAAATTTTACTCTAGGATAAAAATACAAAGCGCTTTGAGTGCATGTGTGTGTATCGTATATCCTTAGGTATCATGTATTGGCAGCTGCATGGCACTGGTTAACTTTGCAGGCTGTCCTGGTAGCACTGAAAAGGGATTTCTAATCTGTCATTTGAACGTAATCACAGGTGGCGTTTGCAGCCTTAGCACACCCAGCTAGTCTTGGTGGATCTAAATAATAACGCTCATGTCATCCTGATGATGCTGTCTGCTGCCCCGCTGTAAGGCTATTTTTGCTTTGCTGGGAGAACCTTGTTGCGCAGGGAGATGGGCATCGTGGCAGCCCGCACTGACCTCGGGGGGGATGCTTACGGCACGTCTGTGCGGCACCTTGGGCTGCCGCAGTTCCCGGGGGGCTGCCAAAGGGGCTGCGACGCCTACATGCCGCCACACGCTGCTGGTGCGGGAAGGCTCGCCAGGGCCGCGTTAGACCTGGTAGGCAAAAAGTGCTGGGGCCTCCGTGAGGATAATGAGCCGTGCCGCTGCACCGGCAGGATTGCAGCGCCTGGGTGCCGTGGGGAGCGCGAGCCGGGGGATCTCCTGCTGTGCCTGGTTACAGACCTGGGGCTCACATGAGCCGGTGCTTCCCAATCTGATCCTTCCTGGGACCCGTTTGCCCCACGCTGCTCTTTCGCTGCATGCGTTGCAATGGCTTTCTTACTAGCAGAGCCATGGCGATTTCTAGCTGTTCAGCTTCTTTTTGTTTATCCCATGCTGATGTTCAACACTGGTGACCACTAGAATATTTGGTGGTACTTGAAATTTGTTTTGAGATTGCTCTGCAGTTGTAAGAGGGCGTTTTTGAAATGGTTGGGGTTTTGGTATTTGAATGTCTCTTGACTTGCTGTGAAGGGTGCATGTCTGAGGGCTTTTTGGGTCATTTTTGGGTTTTTTTGAGGATACAAATATCAAACAAACCAAGAAGAGAAGACAAACAGAAACTCAACCACGTACAGATCATGTCTGGTTTGCAAAATTACCTGCATCTTTCTGGTTCCTTTGATTACAACTGGCAAGGGCTGAGTGGATTGCTCTTTTAAGGGGGTGATGTTGGTAATTAGCACTGGAAATACATTGTCAATACAGATTCTCTACATGTTTTAACAAACAAACAACTGACTAAACTCTTTAACCCAAGGGTATAATGTTACTGCACTTTTGACTTAAGTTCTAGTCATATTCACGAGACTCTTAAGGAGGGGGTTAGCAGTAGTATATTAAGTGATTGCTCCTAAAAATGCTGCTGCTTCCCTTTTTGTTTGTTTAGTATTTATATTCCATGCATATCAAACGGCAGAAGCTTTGAGGAGTTCCCTGTGTTCTCCTACATTTCTAGACAATTCATGCTGAAGTAACATTTGTTAAGCAGAACGAAACAAAAACAGTGACAAAGATGACTGTGACCTAGAAATCTCTCAAAAGAGACGTTATCAGAATAATTTTGAAGACTGTCTTCTTTTACTCTGTGAGCCATTTTTGATTCCATGGGGCCTGAAGAATGTCATGGTCCAAATTTCAACCTGTCTTAGATGGATCCTGCATTCTTGTTGGTTCTGATAAAAGCAGACTTTTTTTTTTTTTAAAAAACAGATAAGTTTGGTAATGTTCTGAATGATAGGCATGCTTTTTCTTTACTGTAAATTATTGAAAACATGTTTTTTTGTTTCTTTCAAGATGATTTTCTGTTCTTTGAAGGTAGCAAAGTAAGTAAAAGATCTGAGGGAAGAAAACAGTGGAAGAGGTAAAGTAATTCTATCAGCTAAATTGTACATAGGGCATCTGACCAGCTCAGTCCTTCCCAGACTAGCTTGGTGAACTTGAGTAATTCTTTACATTGGAGGGAAAAAAAAAAGTACATTTTAAATAAGGTGAAGGGTGGAAAGCACCGGGTTTTATTCTTAGTCTCTGAACGGTTGGATGTGTGTCTGCCATGTCTTTATATAAGCATCAGATGTATGAGGATCATCCCCTTGATTTTGGTATCAAACTGCTCAGAAATCAGCCACGTGGAGTACAGTAGAGTATAGGGTACATCTAGTGGTAAAGTGGAGAAACTTAGAATAATATGTGGGATATGAAGCCAGAACCTGAACTTGATACTGTCAGATGATCTCTCTGGGCTGATAATGCCTGGATTCATTGGCCTCCCCACTGCGTTTCCACAGGCGTGGAGACGTGAGGAAGGAGGAGGGTGTTTATACATGCACTGGATCCTGTGCTCAAGAATTAATCTTGATTTAGATGCTGGGACTTTCCCAACCAGGCCTCAGTGAAATTGCTTGCTGCTCCCCCTCTGGACATGCTGCTCCTTCTAATCAGACCTACCTGGCATAAACCTCTCTTGACTGAAAGCCAGCAATGCTTGTGCTGCCATAGTTATAAGGGAGAGGCTTAACCCTGGACCCTGCTCAGAGGTTGCAGATACACCCTTTTGTTGCACACCTTCCTTTTGCCTCGGTCTCCAAGCCAGGCAGGTCCTTTCTCTTAGGGATGTGGGGCACATCAGCAGCTGTGGAAACCCAGGGTGCAGCTACGGTGTGGTTTTTCTCCCCCGAGTTAGAGGTGAGGGATTCCCACGCATGCTGAGGGATGCTTCCTTTCCAAGAGCCAAAGTGGCACAGATCAGGTTATCTGCATGCAAAGCAGGAGCTCCTGGTTTTGTTCATAATTCAGTGGGACTCAGTGCTGGGAGCAGCTGCATCTTGCAGTTGCCTCTTTCAAGATGCTTTGACTCCTCGTTCTAGCCTTGAGCCAGCCAGTCAAAACCTGCCCACGTTCTGGTTTTGGCATTGAAGCTGTAGGCTGCCCTGTTTCGAGACCTCCAGAAAGCTTATATGATCAACATGCAAATCCCCTCGGCATTAAGAAAATACAGCAGCCCTTTTTGGAGATGCGGTAAGGACTGGGATGTGACCAGCAGGAGCTGCATGTCATTTCAGTAGGACACATGCTCTCCCCCCCCCCC
>VZTL01021109.1:84028-98984 GCA_013400535.1 Scopus umbretta
TTCGTGATTTTGAACAGGTTTTTAAATATTTATACCTCATCTTATGTCACCAGGGTGCTGTAGGGCTTAATTCTGTCTTTTTTTTTTTTGCAAATACAAGGAATCTTGCCAGTGAATAGTTGGGAGTGTTTTTTGAAGAAATTAAAGCACCCGTTCCTCCCTTCCAAACCCATCACTGTTGTTACATAAAACTGTAAAATGCCAACACTGCAAAATTCTAACAAGTTAAATTAAAGATGCTTAAAGCATGAAGCAAAACTTGATAGAAGTATTCAGGTACCAACCTATGAGATTATTCTGCTTGGGGAGAAGGCGGCAGCTGGATATAATAAAGGTTTTGTTGTCTGGCATGGGAGCGAGTGAAGATAGCTAAGTTTCTGATTCCAGACTTAGAAGAAAATGTGTTATGCTTTTCTGCCTGTTGAGGTTAGGGAATGATTTGGATTTTGGCTTAAATCAGCTTCTCTTAACAAGGAAAAATTAATTGATTGGGAAGGTGCTTGCGTGCTGTGTTTTGGTTCAAGTAATTGCCCCTGGGATTCCTGATACTTTTTTATTTCCTGGGGTTTTTTTAACATAGAAAAATCTAGAGCCAGATACATGAAGATATAAAAGAGATATTCCAATTCTAGTTTAAACATGTAGAAAAGCCGCTATTTTAGAAAAAGAGCTTGTCCATTTGCAGAAGCTTGTCAGTGTTTGAAGCTTGTTTTGGGACACTGGACTCTAATGATCTTTTCAAAAGGGTGCAGAATTCAGCATCTTGAAGTGTCAACACTCTCTCCTGAATACAGTTTCTTAATAGAATGGCATGGAGCAGAGCCATCCCATTCTATTAAATGGAATTAATTCTATTAAATTTTCCAATTTTTTTAAATTAGAAAACCTTGGTAAATACGTGTAAAAACATTTTTAAAGGCATTGTAAGTGCTGTAATTATTGGGGAAAGGAGTTGGAAAGTTCTTTCTTAAACTTGGGCCAGCAAATAGTAGTTAATTAAATGAAGTTTGCTGTTTCTGAAGTAAATTAAGTAAATTTTCATTATAGAGCAAAACTGAAACAATTGTTCTCTGGTAGGAGCTCTGCAACCCCCACAAAAGGGAGTCTGAGATAATTTTGCCATATACTTTATGCTTTAGAGAAAGTGGCTGTCACATTTGGCTTACCTGAAGCTTCTACTTTGCAAAGTTACATGCCATGGACCTGAGTGGAGAGGTGGATGGATTCTCTTGCTTTGAGTGATGGATAAAAGACAACAGAATAGATATCCTTCTAGCCTGGCAGCTTTGCAGTCTGCTGCAGCAAGGCAGAAAGACACACTGGCTGTGCAAACATGCTGTTCCTCGTCATGCAATTCTTTCTCTAGAATTAGGAGACTTGCTTTTGGATAATGTTCTCCTGAAATGGATTTTGCTACCCTTGATTGTGTTGGGCAACAGAGACTAAAATGCATCCCTAAATCAAAACCATGATTCTCAAGCTCTGGGAATGAGTTACGGCTGGTGCTGGGAAGCTGGTCTTTACGGGCTTGTCTAGACGATGGTAAGGGGGGTTTTGTCAAGTATTTGCTTTAGCAATTCAAGACAGGTCAGTGGAGATAGGGCAGGACAAGGAAGCTGTGGTTCTCCCTGGTCAGCTAACATACTCAGATGCAACTTGCCCTGCCTGTCTGGTTTAAACACACCTTTTGTCCTAGTCCAGACAAGTCAAATGGCACTGTCTAGTTGCCCCAACCTAGCAGAAAATCCTCTGGTAAGCAGAGCAGTCGGGGCTGCTGTTAAGGTGACTCTTTCATGCCAACGGAAATGGGTTAAAATCCTTGGCAGGCAGGGGCTGTAATCCCCTGGTTTCCAGGGTTCTGCAAGACTGTAAGATTCAATACAATATGCTGAATGTGGCACACCATTCTCAGTCCTGAGTTCATGTGACTGAAATGATTCCTCTTGGTGAGGCTTAGGGGTGTTTTTTTGAGCGAAAGAGATGGAGAAAGAATATTTTGCTAGAGTATCAGAGCAGGAGGCACGTGTGTATGAGTGTGCTTGTGGTGGGAGAGCAAACTGCAAATTGTTAGAAGGCATTCCTCAAATCCTGCTGTTTCCTTATTACAGACGACAAGGAGGAAGAACTCTCCTTCAAGTTCCAAAAAACAAAAAAGCGTAGCACCTGTGTTACGAGCAAAAAGCAGGGAGCAGAACACTCTCAGTCTCTTTTTATTGCCAGTATTGTAAAGGAAGAGTCACTTGATTGGGACTTCTGTGAGGCGGGTATCGGACATTGTGCATCCCAGCGCCAGAAGCTCTGGGTCTGCCAGTTGGCTTGCAGCTACAGCTTTAGGTAGCCCAGCACAGACTGTTTTGTCATGACCAAAAATAAGCGATGCTCAATCTGCCTAGCCGTACGCAGATTTTTACAAAGAGTTTTACCGAATATTTTTACAAACCTTTACAAAAATGTACTTTTCTTCGTGAACCGCAGGGCAAAACATCTGACTCCTTCCTGTCCCCCCAGTAGTTAGTATAAAAATGATGGCGGACCTGGGCTCTGCAGGAATGCACCGGCGTGCAGTGCCTTGACAGTGGTACCAACCTCCCTTCAGGGATGCATCCCCAGCAGCAGCAAAGCGGTGGGGTGTGCAGGAGCTTCTGCCTGGCTTCCTTGTGGGCCTTTAATCCTGCCATTGTAGTGCTGTTGTGTAAATACAGCCTCTCACCCCCAGAGCGTCCGTCTGTCTGTCTGTCCAGCCGGGCCGGCCCCCCTCTGCTAAGTAACAGAAAAGGTGAGCCTGTCTGGCAGCCCCGGGATCAGTGTATGAGCAGCTAATTTACAGGGTGGGCCACTACCCTTCCAGATACTGTCAAGTGAGCAACTTTTAAATCACAGGGTTAGCTGTTCAAAGTCAGATGAAAGGACACCCCGCATTGTCTTCCCCAGTACTGCTTTTTCCCTGTAAAGCCCCGAGCTGGGAGCAACTCATTGTTTACTTGCAGCAGAATAAACAATACTTAATCCACTGATTGTGTGAGAGGGGCTCCCGCTTGGGAGAGTATCTCTTGATTATGTAAAATCCTAAATCGTGCATCTTTGTCTCCTAATTACGGTAAGGACTGCCCTGCTCTTGGGAGCAATAATAGGCCCCTTTGTCCGCCTGACAATGGGCTGTGGCACTGCATCTCCTTCATGGCATTACCCCCCCTGGTCAAGTCTCTGTCCCTTTGAAGCCCTGGGCCCTGCACCCTAATTAGTGACATGAGCTGGTCCCAGCAAGGTTGTCTGCAGTCCCCATTAGCACTGGGAGGTGGCCCAGGGGTGCTTTCTGACTCCCTTCGCCTCTCTACCTGGATTATTTAAAGGCGACGTCTGTTCCCCTGCAGCTGGGGCCTCAGGACACCGTCTATTTTGGTGAGTTTGTATCTGAGTGTTGATATAATTAGCAGAGCGCTGAAATGCTGTGCAGCCAATAGGGAAAATGAGAAACCTCGTAGAGCGGGGTAACTTCTCTGGAAACTTTTGTGGCGGAGGGTTGCTGTCAAACATGGTAATGTGCTTGTAAAGGTCGCCTGACAGACAGCTCTGAGCAGCATCAGCAGTGCGAGCAAAGGAGACATGAGGATTTCCTGGGGAGAAACCTCTCGAGGCACTATGCGAGGTTTCTCTTCTTTCCTTTGGCAAGTACAATGGAACAGGCTTAAAGTAAAATGTGTGGCTTTTAAAAAAGTACATGCACTATAAAATTCCTCTGTTGGGTTTCACTGTAACCAGAGCATACCCTTTATATTTCTTCTCCTCCAGGAGGCTTCTTACAGTACTCTGTACCAACAGCTAAAGGTTTTTTAATTTTTCCTTCCTCAAGGAAAGGAGCAAGGAGACATTTATGGTGTCTCTCATGCCCGTGTATCTTTCTGAGGAGAGGAGGAGGGAGGTGCTGATAGTGCTGCAGTTACCTCCTTTCTTAGAAGCATGTTTCAACATCAGTTCTCAGCGGGGACAGTTGTGTGGTTTGAACATGGTAAAAGCCTGGATCTTAGAGTGTGCTGTGGGGGCTTACTGATGGCATTTAGTTCAGTGTGGCATTGCCTTCAGTTACGGGATTTGGTTTTGCTAACTTTTTATAGGAGACAAGAAATAAATAGACACTGCAGAGTGTGAAAGACACCGTCTGCCTCAGTCACTGAGCTGACCTGGTGACCAGAACCAGTAGATGCCTGTTGCCATGAATGGATTCAGGGTAGATTAAGTTTTTTTGACCTTTTACAGAGCATGTCCAAACAGTGATATAATATATTAAGCTTTGTAACTTGCCAAATCCCAGGCATATTTTCACAAGGACAGCAAAAGCAGTTCTCTTGCCCCAGGGTAATGTGCTTCTGTAGAACTTTCAAACAAAGAAAACCAAAAGCCATTCACAGTCTACCTTGTTCTTCAAAACAGCCTACCCAAGTTTTGCTGAAACTTGTGAAGTTAAATTGGTTAGACGTTGAACACCACCATGGAAAGTTGGTGTTTTGAACAGTTAGATTGGTAACAGGGATAGCAACAAAGGAGCTTAGGTCCTGGGATGGAAAGTGTCAGGACACCCTGACCATTGGTGTCTGTTGTTATCTGCCTGCAGTTTTGCCAGGGTAACCACTGATCTTTTGTTTCTGAAAACACTCCAAGGTGGGAAATGCTATCATTGTGTCTTGGCTTCACTCAGAAGGAGTGAACAACTTAAATGCCCTAGGAATGGTCTCCTGGGCTCAGCTGGTGAATTGTTCCACAAGATGTCATGTGCAGCTTGCGATTCAGGCTGATCACCAGGCTTCCCCCTTTGCCAGCACATCCCCATTCTCCAGTGCATGATGTCAGGTGGTGGGACGTTTCAAGGCACCTGGACCTACGTCCCAATCTTAAATCATTTTAGCCAATGCACGTGAGCAGCTCCGCTTAAGTCAAGACAAGAGGAAGTGGGTTTTGAGTCAAAATTATTCCAGCTACTTAGAATATTACATGTTTATTGCCCATTTACTGTCATTCAGGGCAGTTCTGCATGTCGGCTTTGGGGAGATACAATAGCCAAGAAAATAACGTGAATTTAAAGTGTACGGAGATTATTTCAATCATGAGCACCAGTGGAAAAGACTAGTACAAGACTAAGCTGTGTATGGAGCAGCAATGTGACTGCGTAAAAGTACATTCTACAGGATGTAAAAGAAAAAAAAAAACCACCAGACAAAGCCCCTTAGGTTTCATTCCTGTTTTTGCCAATGCCTACTTAAGCAACTTTAGGGATTCACTTTCTATCTTTTCTCTCCTTATATAGTAGGGAATAATCCTGCTGACTTCATTTTTATGAAGCATGTTGCTTTCTACACGTGGTCAGGCTTTTGTGGGAAGAGGGTGTTAGTGACATTGCAAACTTACAAGAATGAATGTGTTTGAAAACTAAATGTTGTTTGCAATTTGTATTACTTGTGAGACAAAACTACGGGTTCATGTCAGGAAGAGGAAGTTTCTTCCTAGTAGCTGACACTGCTGTTACTGGAAGCAACTTGAAGCATGAGTGACAAGTAGTCTTCATGCAGCATGGTGAAATTTCATACTACTTTTCCATCTGTCACAACTGTTGGTGTGCATGTAGAGAAGCCTCATTCCTTGTTAGCACTTCAAAATATGAAATGTTGTGCTCGTTTAATGCAGCTGGATTATTCTGAGGTGGTTGTATCCTACACGATGGTTGAGTACCGAGGGAGAGATGGAGAGCACTCCAGCATAGACATGTTCATGGACCTCCTTGACCTTTGGTTTTGGCACACTATACTTTGGCCCAGATACTTCCCTTCTTACTCAGTGTTTGAGATTGTACCAGCGAGGATAGTTTAGGCAGGAACTGCTGCTAGAGTTACCGAGTCCTAACAGAGTCAATGCTACAAGACTTGTTATAGCCAAGGATGGAGGTGGCCAGGGGTCAGTTGTGTGGCATTGCTGATTCAGCTGACTCCTGCTCTGCTCTGCTCTGCAAGCTGCTTGCTTGGTGTCTTGCTAATCGGAACTAGAAACCAAATCCTGATCTCTGTTGGCAGCATTATCAGCGCAGGAGCAATTCCATAAGCCAGCTGGTGACAATGAAATCCAGCTCTGGTCAATGCTAGGACCAGAAATACGCTGTGGTACAATGCAACTCTTAATGTTGATAAGGCAGAGGAGAGGGTATGCAGGCAAGCTGGTGAGCGCATCCTTTTACTGACCAAATGGAGAAGTAAAATCAGTGGGTTGAGCATCTGTCTGTACGCTGGCTTGCAAAGCAGACCAGAACTGCATTTTAAGTGCTTTCTGAAGTTTCTGTTCAGAAGAGAGGTGGGAAACACCTGAAGAGCTGCGCAAGTCCGAGGCTTGCCTAGAAGCGGTCAGCTCACATCAGAGAGCTCATTGTGCGAGGAGACTGGGAATCCAGAGCAGCCAGATAAAAATACCAGATAGTGAATGGACATGGGGAGTGACGCTCTCATGAGAAACTGTGTGGTGTGTCACATGGTGTTCAATATCTTAGCTCGGTTGCAAGAATAGAAAGTGGCTAAAATGCAAAGCTGACTGTAGAGGAGAGCTTCTCGTAAAAGGGAATACAGGAGGGAAAGAGGGCTGAGCCAAAATAGGTTATTAGCATGCCTGGCTGATCCTGATGGCCAGGGTTTGTTTATACGCAGACTCTCTCGAAGTGCTGCCTGCTGCTTTCTGCGTTAGCAGTCACGTCTGCGTGCTGAGCATGGCTTACCTGCGAATATAGATAAGGGCAAGGGTGTTCCGTCCAGATTCGGCTGCACCTGTCAGCCCTGTTGTCATCAGTGGATGGTTATAGGATAGACAAGTGCCTGTAGATGTGTTTCTTCTTATGTTACTTGTGAAAAGTGGTGTTGCTTTTTTAACGTGGCAGACGCTAGATTTGTTGGTTTTTTAACTCTTGCCATTAATTTTAAAGCTACGCAAGTACTTGGCTTCCATATCTTAAAGATGTGTTAGAAGGCAGGAAGAGCTTTCCTTTTCTTATCCTGAAAGAATACCAGAAGGTCCGCTTGAGTTTGTGTGCACAAATAATGACTTTTATCCTGGATGCTGTGCAGCTTCCAGTTTTGGTAGCTGTGGAGGACGGTACTGGTCATGCTTTCTTTTTTTCCTCAGGTATGCTTGCCCTAATTATTAAACCCTTCATTGTTATTTATGTTGAACTTCAGCTCTTGCTCCATGATTCTGTCCAGCCTATTTCTTGACACTTCTGGTTTTTGAAACTTTGACCTTTATTAAGTAAAAAGGTCATTATGAGAAAATTAGCTCCTTTGTTTGTGCAAGTGTCTGCAGGTCATATCCCATTTTCTCATTATTTGTTCTTAGTTGCATGTTAATTCTGTTGAGTAGTAAATGGTAGAGTAAGCTACTGTTCCACTGGGGCAGAGGTATTTAAATCTGGCACTGCTGAAGTATTGCTGGTACATGCAATTCATTATAGTGTTGGGAAGAAGGAAAAACTTTTTTCTTGATTTTTCTTTGCTCGCACACAAAGAAAGTTAAAAGATGGCACAGGATGACTCGTGCCTTCTTATTAAACCTTATAGCGGTTAACTTCCCTTGAGTTACTCTGCCTGTGGGAGTCACGATACACTGGTATGGACACTGGCTCTGAAGCATGCCGACAAGTTTCTGAAGCACGACATCACCCTGGTTTATATCAGATCTGCCCTGGCTCCTACATGATACTTTTCTCGCCTGGACCACAGCACGGCTGTAGGAATGCACACAGCATTGTGCATCTCTCTATTAATAGAAGGGCTGGCACAGTGGTTTCAGCCTTTGCTGCACCCCATGGTGGCTTCTTTGAGGAGGAGGATTAATGGGAGCTGCAGGACACGTTGGTTACAAAGTCGGACGGCCAGTGGGGAGCTGGGAGCGAGGAAAAGTTAGAAGAAAAGTCCTGCCTTTGCTGAGGAGGTGAAGCAGCGTGCGCTGAACTTCTGGTGAGCTGTGTCCGTCCCCCTGCGCGCTGGGAAAGGGGAGGGGAGCCTCTCCAGCCTCTCGCGCCTGGCAGGGAGTTGGCTGCCAGTGCTGCTGTGCCGCTTGCGGTTTCGGTACTGACCGATAGCGTTGGGCAAGGTGGAGATGGGAGAGCAGCCGGTCCTTCGGGGTCAGACACGCTGTGATGCTGCAGGGGAAGGAGGCAGGAACAGTCATCGCAGGACAGTGGGTGGACCCGCAGGGATCCCCAGGAGGAAGGCAGGAGCAGCGTTCGCAGCACTGCTGCTTTTCCATCACTCATCTGCAGCAAGTGGGAGAGATTAGTGCAGCTGTTGGATGTTATTTCCCAGGGCCCTGGGTGTGGAGGCCAGGAAGCGTTTTTCATCCAAAAGGAGATGAGTATCTGGACCTGGGTGGGGTCGCACAGGAGCAGAAACCAATTTGCCTGCTCTCATCTCCCTCCCTTTGCCTTGCCCCAAAAGAAGTGAGAGAGAAGCAAAGGAATCCTTTCCTGAAGGGGAATATGGCTGTAACCTGCTAATTTTTCTGTCACAGGTGGTGAAAACCCTTGTTTAAAACCCTCCCTACTTACACATCCCCCTCCTCGTCGGCCTCCTCTGCAGTGCACGTTAGCGGTGCGGAGGCCGGGAGCCTGCTCCTGTCCCTGGAGTGGACATGAGTCAATGGCAGGGAATCACCCATCTTTCTCTTCTGCCCAGCTGTATTATTTTTAGGTCAGCATAGGATTTTCTTTGCTCATAAGGAGAGCCGCATTAATTCTGCAAATAATGTGAGACAGAAAGGAGAATAGTAACGACAAAGGTAGAAATTTATGTGGTACGTATTAGGGATTTCAGTGGGAGGAGTTAGATGACTTAATAATATAACTGTGTATTAATGACTTCTGTCTCAGGATATGTTTCATTCTTGTTTTGTTTTCCTTGCTTCTGTTTGTGACAGTTGCTAAAGAGCACAGACAGGAAAGGAACAAAATGGTACCGCACTTTTTATTTTAGATAAGGCCTAGAAATTAACACTGTTGTTATTTGTTGACATCCACAACATGGGAAACATCGTGTTAGTGAGCTGCATGGGTGAAAACTTAAGGTTTTGGTCTACTCTAGTGTGCTTTCAGAAGTATAAGTAGAAGAACGCTAAATGGCACTTTCCCTTTCCCACTGCCAGTCTCAGGTAGTGCAGAGCATAGTGTTTGTTTAATTTCTTGGTGACAGAATGATGGATATAAATATTTGGCATTTGCATTGACTACTGAAATAGAAAACTTAGAAGGATTGAATGTTTGACTGCATTACCCTTAATCAAAATCAAGATGATTAATTTTGCTTAAGATTTGGCTCTGCATTTCCTTTCTAAAACATCTTTCCTTTTCTTAAAGAAAAAAAGCTATTTCCATTGCTGACAAATGCAACAGGCATCGCTTACGTAAACTTTTCTTGCATAGGTGCCTCTTGTCGTAAGTGTGGTAAATCCTGGCTTGCCTCTTGAACAAGCTGCACAAAGCGTTGACTATTTCTTAAAGGCTGTTAAAGTGCTTTTATATCCTAATTAGCATTACAGATTTCAAGAACACTAACTTATTTTAGTAGAAAGCTTTTTAATGGTGCATTTTTACACAGAGACTTTGTCTGC
This sequence comes from Scopus umbretta, assembly GCA_013400535.1. Lineage (NCBI taxonomy): Eukaryota > Metazoa > Chordata > Aves > Pelecaniformes > Scopidae > Scopus > Scopus umbretta. Next base: position 93,659 of record VZTL01021109.1, read on the forward strand.
ATTTATTTAAAAAAAACAAACCACAACAACAAAATGAAAAAGGTGCATCGGTGTAGTAATAATTAAGCAGACTTGCCTGGTGTGATACGTGGCCTGAGCACCAAGGTCAGCCTACTCACTGCACTGTCATCGCACAGTTACATTTCGGTTCTGCTTTTGTGTTTTAGCCGTTCTGTTTTCTCCCCCGCTCGCTTTGTACGCCTCTGCCAGTGAGCCAGAGCCCTAGTACTACGTTTGCATTGTACAGGTATGAAGGACTCCGAAACATAAAGGCAATTGAGAATGAAGCTCATTTCGGAGCAGTCTCAGCTGCTAAAAGCAGTTTTTTTCCTTTTTACTTATAATTGAATCTCTGTTCTTGGAACTGAACAGCTTTCTTCTCTCTGCTCTGTAATCATATTTATAGAGGAATGGAAAACTGTGGCCAAGAGTAGCAATCACATGATAACACAGCAGCTTTTATTTGCTACATCTGGAAACTTACCTTGCAAGTAGAGTGCTTTTATCTCTGCTCAGGTGTTGAGCCATTGCTCTGCCTGTTCTGCTAACCACCTCAGAACCTGTTCCCATCTCTGTTCTCGGCAGCCATACCATCCATGTTTGACTTGGCACTACACGTGAGCAGACTTGTGAAATTGTAAGGGGAGGGGGGTTTTTTGTGTGTTTTGTTTTGTTTTGGTTTTAAGTTCATCACGAGCGAAGTATTACCATATGTTTCAGATGCTTTATTTGATATACTGGACTTTTCAGACTTTCCGCGTTTATTTAACTTTTTCTTTAAAGCAATTGAAGCAAGATCAAAAAATGTTCATATCACCTAGGACTCCGTTCACTTGTCCTTCTTAGACTGTGGTTTTAGATGTAAAAATGCTGTAGGCATTCACACCACCTAAAGATGGAAAATAGTACTGATGACAAAACAGAGAAATTGATGGTTAGGCTTCCTTAAAAAAAAAATGAACACTTCCAGTTAATGCATTGCCAGGCATGGCAGCTTACTCCATTTTAAATTAACACAAGCCTTAGTCAATGCAGCATGATGCTTGCTGTAACTAGTTAGGTTTTGAAGCTTAGTACCTATTGGGTTTTTCTTGGAGGTGGTACACGTCCATATCCGCATCTGCATTGCTAATTGTATTCAAAGCTCAAGTCATGTCAGTTGGGAGAAACTCAGGATGCCCTTCCTTACTTGAGGTGAGGGGCAGGGAACTTGACGAAAACACACACACATGAAAAAACCATTGTGCACACACACACTTGGGCAACCGGGCCGTGTATTTTAAATCACTTGCATCCGTGGCGAAGACTGACAAGCCCAAGTGAGGTCTGCAGAGCCTGAGAGACCTCCCAGTGGCACCCCTCAGCATCAGGAGCGGCTTTACCGTGACCTCCCTTGTCCTTGGCGAGCGGCACGGGCGCAAGGTGCCGTCGTGGCTGCTGGAGCCCGCCGGGCCACCTGCTCGCCTGGGGAGCCTGGCCTGACGGGGCTGCTCCACACGTCTCTTGAGGAGGGCTTTTCTCAGGCTTTTTTTATTCCAGCTCTCCAAGCTGCAGCTGTTTCTACAGGTGTGCCTGGACCGCAGAGGAAGGGAGGGCATCCACGGGTCCTGCCCGTGCTTCAGCTCCCGTGTGATCCTGTAAACTGTGACACCAGAGGAAGGTGCTGAGCCAGGGCACGGTGCATTTATATGCCCCGAAGTGCCTGCATCTTGAGGTGACAGGCGTGATTTATCTGGATGTTTCTTTTTTTCAGCCAGGAACTTCTTTTTGACTGAATGGAAAAAGAGCTTAATCCTTTTCCCGACTTCTCTTTTTGCTTACTGCTTCTTCACTCACCACAAGGAAAATAGAAGACTAAGGAGGAAAGAGAAAAACACAGAGGGGTGTTTAATTCTAAGCATTATAAAAGAGAAAAAGTACATATTCCTTTTTCAAGATATATTATTTTAGTTTTGGAGGAGGGGAGGCGGTTGCCTTTGCATGGAAAACACCATTTTTAAATTGCAAATTTTTACTGTCCTGAGGCATAGTAGTTGATACAGGTGTACTGCGAAGGACTTTCACACGGGTCTCTGCTCTGAAAGATTTACTCTCAAGTGCAGCTTTTGCTGGGAGCCCCAAATAAACCCGTGCTTAAAATCAGCATGTTGCACAGCCGATGGAGGTGAGGGAGTGTAAGGTGGACGAGGTGCACCTCCCCGCTGTGTGTGGGGCTGGCTGCTTGCCCAGGAGCACTGGCTCCTGCTCAGCCCAAATCCTGGGGGTAGCATGGTAAGCGCCAGCTCTCCCAGTAGCTCTGTGGTCCCATCACGCCTGCCCTGTCACGCACAAGGGGATACAGCCACTGTGTTGGGTGGCTGGTGCAGGGGAGGCCAGGCACATCGGGGACCCCGGAGCTGCCTCCAGATGCCCTGAGGCGAGGGTCTGCATCCCTCTGCAGAACAGCTGGCCCCACAGACCACCAGCGATGCTCCCGGTACTGCAGGAGCATTGCTTGCAAGCCTTCTGTAGACTGTATGCTGATGTACCAGGAGTGTGCCAGAAGCACTGCTTGTTTTCACGCAAGGCGTTTTCATCACCTCTAAAAAAGAATTTATTTCAGTAGCCTGCAAGTTCTTCAGGTGACTGCTCTAACCCTTTAATGCCCTCCTTCCCCCAGTGGTTTTGGTGGTTGTGTGTTTTTGTTTTTTGCTGAAGATGAAAGCTTTGCCTCGCAGAATAGGTGCTGCCAAGTGAGCTGGAGGAGAGCCGTAGATCCTGAGGCTTGAGGAGCGCTACGTGTTGGCATTCCCCCGCCCCACCAGAGATTGTTGTCATATTTAGCAGACCTCTTTAAGTAAACATTTGCTTTGTAAATGGCATTGGTTCCGTATTTAATGGAATGCAGGGACTGTGCTGGCAATGATTATAAAGGTAGGATGCAAGTGAATTGACAGGGGAGATAAAACAGATTAAACCTCCAGCTCATAATATTTATGTCCCAGCCTTCTGGGTACCGTGATAACAAAGGCTATGTTACATATACTTCACACTTGCTTCTTTCACCACTCAGAGACTATGAGTCCAGTTGTTTTGTGGTGACTTGGTTATCTCTTCATTTTCAGGGAATAAAAAAGGTCTGTGAAAGTTTATGTAGTGATAAAAAGAACAACAATGGGAGTTTTTTAGAGACAGGACAGGGAGGGTGTGGTCTCAGGATTTTGTCATAAGTCATTTCTAATTGCAGGATGTTTTTTTAGTGAGTAGGCACATGCCCTTTTCCTTGATGTGGAGGGCAAAGACAGTATGGGGAGAACTGAGGTGGGAGGACACGTGTTAATATAATATTCTCACTGACAAAATCTGACTGCTTCGCATTCACTGGTGTTTGCTTCTGTGAAACCCACGGTTTGGTTGGGCGCTGGAGCTGTAACCACAAGCAACCATGTTGAGTGAAGCTGTGTCACGTGTTGAATGCAGAGTGGACGTGACCTGCCATGCTGCAGAGCTGAAATCCCAGATATTTAAAAGGCAATAGGCTTGTTTGTGGACGTGTCGGCAAAATGTTGCTGCGTAGTCCTTACTGTCTGCAGCATAGCTGCATTTCCAACACCTTTGATTGTTTAATGCAAGTCTACTTTACGTGAGAAACTGTTGTTTAGCTAAATTTGGGATTTGAGAACTTAAGAAAAACAAGAAATCATAGCAGTAAAGTGTGGGTAGGAAAAGACGTTACTTCTGCATTTTTCTTTGGGGCACGCTGGCTGTGAAGGGGGTGTATGGGGGTCAGAAATGTTAAACCTGTTTCTGGCCTTCCTCCTCTGACCCTCCTTCCCTTCAAGGAGCACTAGTTTTCCTTCTAAAACACTATATTTCTCGTAACAGCTTTGACAAAAATCAGTGAAAGTTTATGGAAAGGCAGTGTGGATAAAATTCATACACAGGTACTCGAGTGGCGTGCAGTAGTATGTTTTAAGCATTAGTTAAAAAAGGTGCTATTTATACATTTGCAGCTGTTTGCTACTTAGATCTGATTTATCCTCTCCTTGTCACTGATTTTTAAAAAATCTCTTTTATTTTAATAGTACTCTTTAGGAAAAATGAAACGGTGTAAAGGCATTGAAATATTTTACATTGGACAATGGGAAGATTGTCAGAAGGCTGTGGTCTCAGCTGCCACTTCACTGTCTGCCCACGTGGGACGCTCAGTTCTCATGAACTGTATTCTTTGAACTTCTAGTGAACTGAATAGCCAGAAACTGGTAGAAAGTGACTGTGATTGAAATGGCCTTTCTGTGGTGATAGGTTTTTGACACGCTGTGGCTTCGTTTTGCATTTAGCAGGTTCTTAGTATCATGGGGCGAGAGGAAGGAGACTGGCCTAATATGAGAAGAATGCTAGTTCTTCAGCCTGCAGCAGTCAGTAAGTCATTTCTGTTTTATTCCTTTCCTTTCCAGGTGTGACATCTGTTGTATTACCTTTCGTACTCATCGGGGCTTACTGCGCCATAATGCGGTTATCCACAAGCAGCTTCCTAGAGATCCCATGGGAAAGCCTTTCATTCAGAACAACCCTTCAATTCCGGCTGGCTTCCACGACTTGGGATTCACAGACTTCTCCTGTAGGAAGTTCCCCCGCATTTCTCAGGTACTGTTCTTCACTTCTTAAGGTACCAGCTGATCTAGCGCCTGTGTTCTGAATTCATTCAGAGACTCATCCTTGATGAGGCAGAGCCTGGGTGTAGAATATTTTGTGGAAAGCACATTACCACTGTCTGTGTAGGCTTCAATCGCTTTCTGCCTTTCCTTTTTCTTTTTTCATCTAAAGAATATTGGGATTTGTTTGGGGTTTTTTCCATCATTCCAGTGGATAACTATTGGTGTAAAGATCTATAAAAAGATTTTAAAGGAAAACTTTGATGGTGCTTGATCGTTGCCGCTTCCAGCCTGCCCATTAGTTCTCTCTTTCCCCAAACCATCCCACATCTAAAATCAATAGGGAGGACACATGGTAAGGAAGACATAATTTATTTCAATTTACTGCAGTTGTGGTGTGAAACATTTTATCATGATAAACTTCAGGAGGTCACCTTACTAAATAGTGACATCTTCCATGACTTCTTCACAAAACAGTCCCAGGCACCTTTCCACTATGTTCCTTACATGAGGTCTGAAGATTTTGCACCTTTGAGGACAGTGGCTGGGGAAAGGCAGGGAGGTAGTCTGTAAATATTTTTCTAAGCGCCATAAAGCTTTGTATTGGATGGTTTATTTCTCCCTCTGTCAAACCTCGCCCGCCTTAGTTTGGGTCTGGATAAAGCTGCTTCTCTATTTAAAAAAAAAAAAAA
>VZTL01021109.1:98994-123651 GCA_013400535.1 Scopus umbretta
AAAAAAAAAAAAAAAAAGAAATCACCAGCACAATCCAGCAGGACCATGCTTATTCAGTATCTGCACTTTTCTTCTTCTCCTTGGATTAAAGCATTGATTTTCAGCTCTTCCAGCTGCAAGGTGGTAGTCCTTAAATTTCCTGCTGGTCCAGGGGAGCATGTAGGTCATTCTGTAACTCTGGTAGCATTTTGGTGTAAAAGTTACACAATCAGTAGAAGAGAGAACTTTTTAAACAACTTGGGTTTATTTCCTTTGTAATTAATTTAAAGTTATTAAGGGATTTAAATGTTGGGACTTTTCTTTTTGTAATAATCTTGCTTGCACTGTGAGGCGAGACCTACTAAGTATTTGAACAAAGTGTGTAGAGTATACAAAGATCATGCTAGCCTCTACTTAATTTATCACTTGTGCTCTTCTTTGATGTGGAACCTTTGCCACATGTGCGCTATCTGTGTAACATATTTGTGATTGTTTTCAGAGACAGGTATAAAATCCATTTGTGAGCTTAGTATTTTTCTTGGGAGAATAAATGTAATCAGACTTCACTAACCAAAAGCCTTTCTGCTTTGGGCTCTACGTTTCATTGATTTGTTTTTTGGGGATATTATTTTGACTGGTTGATGTTGTTTTGCCTTCTTGGATGCCATTTTTATTCTCCTCCTAGTTTCTTTGTAGTACTAAAGCTAAAAGAGGTAGTCTTACTGCCCACCTTACTGCAGTTTGCTGTATAGCCTACTAAGGCTCCTGTCCTGTCAGTGAAGTGAGAGATTTCTAGAAGGGAAGTTGAGGATAGAGAAGTATTTGAGAGTCTGAATAGCCCTCTGAAGGAGTTTGCCTTTACAGAAGGGAACTTTTGGAGAATCGGCCCCTAATTTAGGTACATCACTTAGGTGACTAAAGGCTGTGGAGCAGGAATATCTCCATGCCAGGTAGGTGGTGGCTGCTTTAAATTCCTTAAGTTGGGCAGTAGAAGAGAGAGTGAACTGTTTTTGTTTTGCAGCAGCATGTAATGCCTTTCCAGTTTGAGATGTCTACTCTAAATATTTTTGCATGTCTTGCAGGTCTGGTGTGAAACGAATTTGCGAAGGTGCATCAGTGACTTCCATCGATTTATTTGTGAGACGTGTAACAAGGCATTCCCCATGCTGTCGGCGCTCAAACTGCACACAGAAACTCACGTGGTGGATCAGGGAAAAGACAAGCACAAGCCACAGCCCACAACCCCACCTGGTGAGAACCCAGACCAGAAAGCCTTCATGGCATCCTTGGGCCTACAGTACACCAAAGACATCAAGCCTGTCAAGCAGGAGGACAATACGCAAGATGAGGTCCAAGAAATGCGGCTCAGAGCACTGAAGAGTAACCTACCTCAGGAACCCGGCAGCACTGGTCTGCTCAGCCTCTCTCCTCTGGAAGCTGCCTCTATGGGAGGATCATTTTCAGTCCTTCCCCCTACAAAAGAAAACATAAAGCTTCTCTCTCTGCAGCCTTTCCAGAAGGGTTTTATCATCCAGCCTGACAGCAGTATTGTGGTAAAACCCATCTCCAATGAGTCTGCCATTGAGCTGGCAGACATTCAGCAGATCTTGAAGATGGCTTCTTCCGCTCCTCCTCAGATCAGTCTTCCTCCACTTTCTAAGGCACCTTCTGTCCCTGTGCAGTCCATTTTCAAGCATATGCCGCCACTGAAGCCAAAGCCTTTGGTAACGCCCCGAACAGTTGTCGCAACCTCTACACCTCCTCCTCTTATCAGTGCCCAGCAAGCCTCCCCTGGCTGCATCAGCCCAAGCCTCCCACCTCCCCCTCTGAGGCTGATCAAGAACTCGGTGGAGTCCTCCTCCAACTCTCACCTCCCCCAGCCAGGAGCCAAATCGAGTCCTTCCTCGCAGTTGCTCCTCCAACCCAAAGTAGAGCCTTTAACTCAGCACGAGATGAAGACGCAGCTGGAGCAGGACAGCATCATCGAAGCTCTCCTGCCTTTGAGCATGGAAGCCAAGATCAAGCAAGAGGTGACAGAAGGGGACCTCAAAGCCATCATTGCAGGGGCAGCGAACAAGAAAGCCCCAACCATGAGGAAAGTTTTGTACCCCTGCCGCTTCTGTGACCAGGTGTTTGCCTTCTCTGGTGTCCTGAGAGCTCACATCCGTTCTCACTTAGGTATTTCCCCATACCAGTGCAACATCTGTGACTACATCGCAGCTGACAAGGCAGCGCTGATCCGGCACCTGCGGACACACAGTGGGGAGAGGCCTTACATCTGTAAAATCTGCCACTACCCGTTCACAGTGAAAGCCAATTGTGAGAGGCACCTGCGGAAGAAGCACCTCAAAGTGACCAGGAAGGATATAGAGAAGAACATCGAATATGTCACCAGCAATGCCGCAGAGATGGTGGATGCCTTCTGCTCGCCAGACACTGTGTGCAAGCTGTGTGGTGAGGACCTGAAGCATTACCGGGCCCTCCGCATTCACATGAGGACGCACAGCGGCTGCCAGAAGAAGAAGCCGTTTGAGTGCAAGGAGTGTGGCACAGCCTTTTCGGCCAAGAGAAACTGCATTCACCATATCCTCAAGCAGCACTTGCATGTGCAAGAAAGGGAGATTGAGAATTACATCTTAGCGGTGGACTGCAGTGCCCAGGAAAGCCAGACAGACCCTCCTTTATTGGAGGACAGCACTTATATGGACCGCAAGCCCATGACGCCTTTCCTGGAGCCACAAAACGGCTTCTTGCTTGGGACGTCGTCTCACGTTCCCATCAAACTTGAACCTGCGGGCAACTTCCCGATGGATTTTGATGAGCCGTTGGATTTCTCTCAGAAGAACAAAAACCTGAGTGCTGTGCAAGTGAAGCAGGAGAACCTGTTTGGCTCTTCTCCCCTGTCCCTCTATGACTGTTCCATGGAGCCTATCGACCTGTCCATCCCCAAAGTCCTGAAGAAGGATAAAGATGATGTCCCATGTGAAGCCAGGAATCAAGAATTGGCTGCTTCTGGGAACAGTGATAAAGCCTATAACTGTCTGCAGTGTCCTTTGGTTTTTGGTGCCAATGGGAACTCAGAGAACAGGGCTGTCAGACATCCCCAGCCACTGAAAGGTTCATTGCATTTGACTGTCCCGATCATTTCCCCGGCTCTCCTTGGCAATTCTGCCTTGCTGAGACCCTTGAGGCCTAAACCACCACTCTTGCCAAAGCCTCCGGTAACTAAAGAGCTGCCACCGTTGGCTTCCATTGCACAGATCATTTCATCTGTGTCTTCTGCTCCCGCTTTGCTGAAAACGGAGGCTGCAGATGCCAATCCCAAGGCAGTGAGCAGCTCCACTGGCTGTGACAAATCAGGGAACGCCAAAGCAAAAGTGACAATCGTGACTGCCGTTCAGAGAGACTCCAGCCTGCCCAGTGACCTAACTCAGGTGTGTGATCCAGAGCAGCCTCCCATTGCCGATGCTGGGCTGACTAAGAAAAGAGGTAGAAAGAAAGGAACGAAAAATAAGCCTAAGCTTAGCACTGGTGTGGATCTGGAGTCGAGTGGGGAGTTTGCCAGCATAGAGAAGATGCTGGCTACCACAGACACTAATAAATTTAGCCCGTTTCTGCAGTCCACTGACAATTTCAAGGAAGAAAGCAGCAGAAATGGAACAAGTGAGGATGAGAAGGAATCTGCCGAAGATAAGCTGCTGAGAGGGAAGAGGAACACTTACTCAGACTGCCTGCAAAATATCCCCTGTCCTTACTGCCCTCGAGTCTTTCCATGGGCGAATTCCCTGCAGCGGCACATGCTCACTCACACAGGTAAGAGTGCCTTGTGCTCGCGGAAGGGCCTCCTTTTGGAGGAATCTTCCTTTTTTGTCCTCTCTCTGATGTCTGAATAGTATTCTTCATTATTTTGCAGATCCCTAGCCATTGCTGTTGTATAGTGGTGGTGGTAAATTTTTCAGTAATGGAATAATCTCTGAGATCTCTGGAATAATCTCTGGAATAATCTCCAAGTATCAAGGAGGAAAATCAAATGGGTAAAACCCATTGACTTCAATGGCATAACTTAGCATACCTAGGAAAAGACCCTGGTTTCAGGTGTTCCGTTATTGTTGTCTTACCTTGAAGGTGAACATATGTGTTGCATACTTCATTGTGCCTTACATGGTTTGGCTGCTTCCAGTGGCTGTTTGTCTGCATCAGTAATGATAAAAAGGTCCCTAAAAATGAGAGCAAATAAGTGTAGAATTGTGGCAGGAAAATAAAATAATACAATGTTAGGCATCTTTTTTCTTGCGGTAGCTTTTATTTGACAGATCAAAGAATGAGGATGCAAGCAACATCATCCTGAGCATTACGTAGTAGCTTGCCTCTAGGAAATGTTTCTTCTTAGTGTTAGACAACTAAAGGTGGGCTCATGCCCTAAGGCTTGGAGATGTGTACGGAGTCTTTAATATTGTGCCACTGTGTAAGTAACCTCAAACCTGGTGTAAACAAAAGGAGGAATTGGGGAGGGAGATTTATTCTGGGCTTAGGGTTATTTTTCATTCTTCGCTGTATAGGAAATACCATGTTGAATGCTCTGCTGATTTGAAGTTCACTCCTTTTTCCACCCACACGGTAATAAAGTAATTAGTAGATTTTCATCCTGTTCGGAGAGAGAGAGGACAAAGCTCTACTTGCTGTTGCGCCCTTTTAAGTCATTCACAGTTGTTGGTATTATTTGCTTCATTACGCAATCTGAACTCCTGGTGTAAAAAACAAAAGTTAGGGGTATTTGTAAGAAACGTAGGGGACTTGAGTACAGCCTCATAAAAGATAACTTTTTTTGAAGGAATTGAGGTTTCCTGAAGCAAGTGATTCATGTCTGAGCTGAAGAGGGAAACCTGAAGAGGTAAAAGAGGTTAGCTAAGGGATTTAAAGGGAATCTGAGCTGTGGAGCCGTCCCTATTACAGTTTGCTTTGGGTGACGCGAGGACATAACTTGCAAGGTATCAGTGCAACAGTGAAGCTATTGTTTTCTGGCCCTCAGAGACCAAATTATTTCATCTTACTAAGCATACAGTTTACTTTCAATAGTGAAGGAGAGGTCTTTATTCGTATCAATTGTTTTCTAACACCCTGCTCTCCAAAAAAAATACATAGTTACTGAAGAACTGTTCATGAGACAGAAAACAATAGAGAGGCTTTTCCCAGACTAAGGGGTTTGACCTGCTTATTGATGGCAGACTTCCAAGGTAGCAGCACTGGTGTAAACCCGTAATGAAGACAGGAAAGTGCACTCGGCCATGAGTTATACTGGTAAAACTTGTCTCCCCTACCACCACTGGGCTTGGAAGGAGACACCGTCCTTTCAGAAAGCCTGTGCTGCAGTCCCCACAAGGAAAGCAAGCAACTGCCTCCGTAACAGGGCTAGATCCTCAGTGCAGATAAAAGATTTTTGGTGGTACTACGGCAGTGGCAATAATCAGATTCCGGCTGGTGCGCTCTGGCAATGATAATACCGAGCTCTTTCCTAATCATCATCTGAGCAGTGTTGAGGGAGACTTGTTGCTGGAGGACCACCCCACAGGAAGCTTTGACTGGCCTTGGGGCATCTCCTTTCAGACAACACTAGCACTCTGTTTCTAAACTGGGAGTTTGCAGCAGCTCCCCTGTGGCAGCAGCATTGATGAGGCTTACTGGAGGGGAGAGAGAAAGGTAAGCTAGGAAGGTAGAGGAGATTTAGGCCAGGGAGGTGGTGCCAAAGGAAGCACTAGGATGCATTCAGGTGGAGCAAGCCTTGAGATTTTGTGGTGAGTGTCAGGTGCTGGTGGCACGGGAGGAGTTTGACAGCTGTGTGATAGATAGGGCAGTTTGTTGGGTTTGTGTTCTGGGTGGGCGAGTTGGTTTTCTGATGGAGACATCTACAGTGTCGTAGTGTTTCTGTCCCCACCTATTGCACAGGCAGTGACTTGTTAGATAGCTCTGTTTTTTAAAAGGAGTTAAGAAAAAATTATATTCACTAATCTTACTGTAAAGAGAAAAGGGGAACCTTATTGCCTGGGCTTGATGGCTGCTCCCTGACCTGAGGAGAGAAGGGACCAAGAAGCTGATGTGAATGGGATAGATAAGAGTCCTGGTGAGCTGCTTCCAAACTGCATGTGTTTGGTATCTGCTTCATAGGGAATCACTGCAGGCAAGCTGTTCTGTGCGCCTAGATTTTTGTGGTGCGCTGCTAAGAGTTGTTACTGGAGTAATTTGTGTAAGTGGTCTAAGCTAGTAATGAATGAGCATGGTTATAATTTTGAGTATTTAAGTAGTATCTATATATTACCAGTTTTAAACTACTGTGTTTATACAGACATAAAAAGATTTTTGCGCGTGTGTCTTTCATATTCAATAAAATTTTGACATGGAGGACTCCTTCCATGTGGTGTCAAGATTATATTTACCTACCACATATTTTATGTGAAAGTGCAAAAACGCACATGCTACCAGTAACCCACATCCCTCGCACAACTAAAAGTATCTCGTGAAAGCTTTCACCCTGCTTATTCTTGCCTCAATACTGTGTGCTTTTTAGTTCAAAAGCATTTCCCTGAAGAAGTATATACCTTCCTTGCTGGTTTTTATTTTAATACAAAGCTCACAAGTGGGGCGCTGGGAATTTGGCATAGCTTGGTTTCATACAGTGTTTAACACAGTACCTGTGTTTTGTTTGAACATGCTTGAACACTTGCTTTTAATTCTTTCTCTTGATGTCTTTATTGTTTAATTTACTCTTCAGTGTTCAACCTGGTTTCCCTTTCTTTTTTGCTCTTCTCTCCTGCCCTTGACTTTTTTCATTCTCAGAGGAGCAAGTAAGATGTGCCCTGCAGGTGGTACAGTTAATTTTGCTCCTTTACGGCATGTGCATCAGACTAGGTTCAACATAGAATTAAAATAATGGTCTTTTTTGGCCATTAGTTTGTTATAGATAACCTAAATCTGTTTGCAGAGAGTCACTTGAGGATATTTTCGGAGTGATACCGCCAGGTCTTATTTTGCCCAAGTTTGTTTTTTGGTGTTTGTTTGTTTGTTTGGGGTTTTTTTGGTAGAAAGTGAGATTTAATGACAGAGGAGGGTTTGTTTTGTTCTGCTGTTAGAACAGGAATGAATGGGGACAAGAAAAACTCTGTAAACAAAATGAAGTAATAAATAAATAGAATACAGCTACCCCTAGCCCATGAACCTGAATGTTTCCTGCTGATTGGAGAACACAAGTCTTAAAAAAAAAAAAAAGGACTGGAGGCATTTTGATTCTTTGTTTATATGACTTAAGTCAAAGCAAAATTATAGACATTTTTATTTGCAGCATTTGTCCTTACCATGGTGATAATGTATTTCCAGTAGGACAACAGTGGCAGGAGATATCTTTAATTAAGGAATGCTCTTCTTACATGCTGTGATTATTTAGGTGACCCTTTATATTGAAAAAGGCTCCCTTCGAATGACTGACTTCCATGAAATGTCCAGCCTAGACTAGTCCTGCTATGCTGCTAACCAAATTTTACAGTCAGTTCTGCATCATTATGTAGGCACAGATGTATTTTAATCCAGGCCATGACCATTCTTATGGAAAAGGTTAATAAAAAAATCAAATCACATTGCACATAAACTGACTGTTTAGGTTACCCTCCGGTGAGTAATTATATTTTATCAGAAGAGCAGTTGCCTTTAGGGGACAATACAGGAATCAGAAAATACTGCTTTTTTGCATGATCTTTTCTGTGCCTTTAAAGGTGACATTTTTAGAAAGCAGTCTGGTTTCCATTTGGGAATAGGACTGTAACTTGGGGTGGCAGGATTGGAGTTTGCACAGTAAGCAGGATTTTTGCTTGGGTTTTGAGACTTCCAACTAGGATGTTTTTGTGGAAAGAAGAATATCTTCTCTGTTGTAAGTATTGGTCTGTATGACAAATATCTGGTTGATACAAAAGTTTTAAAGGCTGAAAATATGAGAAAATTGTGACCTGAGATGCAGGTTGAGTTTCAAGTAATTAGTTCCCAGCTAATCCTGTCATTGCATGCTTGAAAAGAAATGTGGAAAGGAATTGGGCTATCATGAAGCAAAAGGATTTCTGCTCGACTTTGAAGTTCTGTTTTGTATTTGCATTGTGAAGGAAGCCAAATAAAAGTGCAGAAAGTGGTGGTATTCGTAACCATAAATTTATGGTTGACTTAGCAGGCATCTAAAAAGAAAGAGTGACTTGAAAGCCTACAAAAAGCAATGCCTTGACGCTTCTAAAAAGTTGTGTTGACGCTGGAAGAAAATGAAGAGAAGAAAACAGTGCCTGAGATGTCTGCAAGATGCAGGGAATCCCTCATATGGCTTGAGATACTAATTAGGACAGAACCAACTTGCGAAAGATTAAAGTGAGAAACATACCCACAATGTTGTATCAAAGAGGCTGCTGGCTGGGGCAGGGGCGTTGTATGTGCTTAGAGGTTTTGGGTGTGAGGTGGAAGGTGTGACAAGAACTGATAGTTACTTTTACAAGTAACTATCCTCACAACCTCTTTCTTCATCACAAAGATGTCTTGCAGGACCGCTTTCCTCACTGCACTGCATGATCCTGGCTTTTCTTGTAATTCTTCTTGCACTCAGTCCCTTCCCTCGTTCCAGTCATTTAAATGGATTACAGACTTGAAAAACTTTCTCTTATGGGGAAGTAACTGATTGCTTATTCAACATATGGGGCTTGATTCCACTGAAGTCAATGGAAAGATACCCTGTGGCTTTGATGGAAGTTGTGTCAGATTCACATGGGTGATGGACATCTTGGGAGAGAGCCTGCTGTTGAGGAGCCTGCAGTCAGGACGTTGTAGTTGGTCACCAAGCAGTGAAGGGGGAAAAGGAAAAAACCCAAAGAAGTTTCTTGTTACACATTGGAAGGGCAGATAGACATACTTTTTTCTTGTGTCAGGCCTGAAGCCCTTCTCCTGTCAAAAATGTGCTGTGGTCTTTTCTACCAAGTCTAACAGAATTTGCACAAACCTGGAGTTGTCAGCTGCCACCTGAGGAGAAATGCGCTTACCGCCCAGTCTAAGGAAGTGGATGCTGGATCTCACAGCGGCACATGCAGTTTTTCCTGGCTGTTCAGAATAGCAAACCCAAGTTGTGTTTGGTCAGACTGAACATGGCAAAGAAGCAAAAACATAAGGACGTGAGAAGTGCCCTGCCATGTTAGAGCAGTGACACATGCAGCCAAGTAGTTGTGTCTCTGATGGTAGCCGTAGGATGTGCTGTTTAGGGTGAGCCATGTGGGCCCGGCCACTTCCTGCGGTCTGGTCCTCTTAACACCGTATCAGCATCCTCAACCGCTGCATTAGGGTTGCGTGTTAGAGGGCACATCCCTGCCTGCTCCCTTTATGGACCTGCTGTCTGCAAGTCTCTCCGGTTGCTTTCTGAACCCGCTGATGCTATCTGCCTCCAGCCTCATCTGGTGTCAAGCTCCAGAAGTTCACTACCTGCTGTGTAACGAACTATTTTTTAATCTGTTTTCAGCTGATCCCCTGCTATTTTCAGAGAGCCCCCTTTAGTTCCAGTATTGCAGGATTTTGTGAATTGCAGTTCTGTGTACGCCCTCTCAGCTGCCTTCACGATTTGTAAACCTCAATTGTAACAACCCCTTCTCTTCTTCAGAATTGGAAGCCTGAGCCTTTCTGGTGTCTCCTCACAGGGTGGCTGCCCCATCTCTTGGATCGGGTTTACTGTCTGCCATCTGCAACGTGACTATCTGCTTCCTGTGGTGGTGGAGACCAGAAGTGAACACACCACCTGAAACAAGGGCACACAGCAGCAAAGGGACACCCTTGGTCTTGCTCTCAGTACCCTTGCTCATGGTACCTACTGTTTCTTGGCTTTAGTTCGGCTGCTGCTGCAGACCAAGCCAGAGATCCTGGAGAGCTGTCCGCAATGGCTCCAAGACCTCCTGCCTGAATATACCTGCCAGTACTGCATTCAGCATCACATAGGCATGCTTTAGATTATTTTTCCAGAGGTGTTTTACCTTCTGTTCACCTGCATTGAAGCTCACCTGCCATTGGTATTGCCCCCTGTGTTTTGAGAGTTTAGCAGCGACGGAAATTGATTGTCAGGTCACGCAAGGCTTTGTTGTGGGCAGAGGAGTGGCATTTAGTCAGAAGGGACAGGCTGACACGAAACCCAGGGTGAGCGCAGTCACTCATTTTTTTTTCTGTGCTGACCAAATGGGATGCAAGAAGGAGGCTCAGCAGATGGTGGTACTTGTCCCTTGCCTGAAAAGTGTTTGCACAAGGGAGCCGTTGCTGTCAGGTGTTCACACCTCCAGGAGAGACAGGGTCACTTTTTGTCACTTCGAGTTGGTTTCACGGGAGATTTGATGAAGTAACAAATCTAAAATCGGCAAGAAGTTGGCTCTGTGCGTCGGGGTGGTTAAAAATACCGAATTGAGTTGTTGCTCAACCTCAGGGTAGCTGCTGAACAGATCGCACAAAAGCGTGCACAGGATTTTCCTCTTACATTTCCAAGCTCAGGTTTGTTTGGGAAAGTCTGCTGTCTTCCCAGCCTCTCTCATCCTTTCTTCTTCTTTCAATACAACAGGTTGCCTTGCAGTGATTCAGATGTAGTAATACAGGTCCCGGTACTAGTCTGGCATTAAAATCTGCCGTGGTGGGGACATGTTACGACGTGATTTGATCTTGCCTATCACGAAGAGACTAAGTTGCCTTGTTACCATGTTAACAGCCTGTAACTTCACAGGACTGTGGCACGGTATCTGGGGTGTCACGTGGGCTCATCCTGCCTGTGCAGACAACAGATGGCTACAGCGTGAGAGAGGAAGACTCATGTTATAACATGATCCCCTCACAGAACAAAAGTCTGCAGAAGGGGCTCCGAAAGTGCTCACATCTGATGATCTTCAGGGCAGAATGAAACTAAAATATCCTACTTAGGTCTATTGAAGAACTTCCTTTGTAATCAGAGGGATCCTAGCGCAGCTCAGCTGGTCGGTGGGGTGAGGAGGCAAGCGTTTCTAAAGCCGCTCGGAGGAGCGCTGGCGCAGCACGTAGGACGGGTAGGACTTCGGTGGAACATAGATGTTGTTCTTAGCAGCCGGCACTGAGCTGGTCAGAGTGGTTCGACCTGCCCCCAGCAGACAGAGCCCTGGGCCATGGTTGGATAACACGGAGCACTTCGTGGCCATACTGGCTCGACCTGTTCCCAACTGTTCATCCCCACAGCTGTAGCTGACCCAGCTGCCCAAAAAAATGAAAAGGGCAAGGGGAGGGACCGGCAGTCGTGAGATCAGTTCCCGGATCTGGCTGGCGGTACAGCCCTAAAAGAGCACATTGATGCAGCTGAGGTGTGGAGTTGGCAGCATCTCCTGGGAGGTGCTGGGGATAGATGCTGTTGAAATTGGCTTTGCTGTCAAATGCTTTGTGTCTTCAAATAGCCGCTTTAGACAGCAAGGAAGGAGCCCAAATCCTATACTGTTATAGTTACCGCATGTGCTTTATAGCACAGCTTAGTGTTTATAACTGGCTTCGCCAAGTGGTGTTTAATCATGGTCCAAAATCGTTCAACAGCTTTGGACTTGTGGTCTCCTTCCATTGTCCAAGAAAAACTGATTTCAAAATCAGTGGAAGTAAATTAACAATTTGAAACTGTGGCTTAGTTTAAAATGGGGACGTTTCTCTTTTCGTGCTGGTCTTAAAAGGTGGGTGAGTAGCGTGCCTGGGGCTGACGTGCAGAGCCCTTGCAAGGGCTATACTTGGAAGTGAAGAATCGTCCAGATTTCACTGTGTGCCAGAAGGAAAGGGAATGAAGGGAGATGCTTGGATGGTGTTTGGTCAGCCAGAAACGAAGCGAAGCTTAAAGATGAGGTGTAAGACAGGAAGTGCAATTCAATAGAGTGTCACTGGGAACAAGTTTATAGAGGGTTTCTTTTGGTCTTGTTTTAAACCAAAGCAAAAACAGGATGGTGGTTTTGAATAGGGTTCAGAGACAAGGAGGCTGTGTAAGTGATGGGGCTTGTGTGTGTCCTTGCTGCATGGAGAGGAGGGGAATGGTCTAAAGCACCTGAAGCGACCTGAGGACATCTCGCCCGGCTCGCAGCAGTCGGACTGGGGGACCTGTACCAGCAGAGAGGCGTACAGTGAAATTGTGGAGCAACTTAACGAATCGCCCACTTTCATCACATTAAAGCAGCCCTGCCTTTGTCTCCTTAGGGCTTTCTGAATGCTCCCTTCTTGCAACAAAATACAGTTGAGGGAGGAGAGATGTGGGACGGGAATGGGGTAAGGGATTATCTCTTAGGTAATACAGAAAGAGACTTTGCTAAGGAAAGATCCCATTCTTAAAGAGGCTTGCCCCTAATGTGAGAGGGTCAAACACAACTGCTCTGTGCTAACTAGGCAAATATTGACAAAGCAAGTATGCTCAGCAGGGAATTTTCTGATTAGCATTTAGCAGAATTCATCTTTGCTCTAGATATCTGCCACTCTGTGATCCCTCCAGAAGTCATGTGAGCCCTGGGTATAGCAGGGGACTTTCTGTTTTTCCAAACTATTCTAGCTGTTTATACCTCTGAACTACTTTTGTGGGTATTTCCTAGAGGACAAAGGGCTTGAAATGGCATTTTCAGTGTCAAGCAAAGTTTAACAGCTGCTCCAGAGCTGCAACTTGGGGTAAATCAAGAGCTGCTTGCCGCTGGGGGTTGGCCTGAGTGCTAGAGCTGTTGTTTGGCAGATACTGAGGAGATGGTGTATAACTTGCTGATTGTATTATCGGCTCTACATCAAACTGCCTTTCTGCTAAATGGTGGAATTACCGTAAGCTGAAAGCCTGAGGTTTTTTCCCCTGTCCCTTCAATGCAGGTTTTCACTTGGTAGGTGTAGCAAGAGCTAGCCCAGAACACTTTCCTTTGTGTCGGTGACTTCAGCTGCTCTCTTGAATGTACTGGGGGATCGTACCTTGTGTCAAATGCAAAAAGTGTTTGGTTTTTTTTTCCCAGAATTCGTTTTCTCCTTTTCCCCCAGATGTATTCAGTTCCGTTTACTGTAAATAATATTTTTCTTTCTCGAATGTTTTCATTTCGAACGGCATGCAGATATGACCGAAGCTCCCTCAACTGTGGGCTAATTGAATATTTGACTTGTGTGTGTGCATGTGGTGTAATGAAGGTGGCTAAATTTTAGTGTTTAGAGTGTTTACAGTAAAAATAGACAAAGATAACCCCCAAATTTTTGCAAGTTGACTCCACAGGTTGGAAAGATGTTCCCCAGTTCGTGGGTGGAAATAGCAGCAGCATTGTGTGAGTGGGTCCAAAAAAACCCTAAATTTACTAGACTGCTACCACCTAGTGGTGGCTGCGTCTGTTGTAAAATACAAGTATAGCTGGGGTTATTTCAGTTAATGTAGGGAAAATAGTAAATCGTCATCTCACCTGACTGATACTGCCAACTGCTGGTACAACATCCATTTCCAGTGCTCTGTCTTCTCCAGTTTTGATCATTATTTATGCGATGGGTTTTCTAACGCTTCTCTCGGGATGTCAGGAATGTTTGGCAATAAACATTTACTTTAAAGTCACAAAATAGTTTCCCGTACAACACCCTGTTTTGTCTAATAACTCCTTAGCATCTCAAGCCCTACTCTCTATTCTACCTTAGTACCAGGAAAAAAGAAAACCACGGGAAAACGGAATCAAACCAGCAACCTCCCCTATCTGCTCTTTTATGTGAAACTTTCCACATTCGGTGCCTCTCTTGATTATTTGGTTTGTGTTTGCAGGAAAGCAGTTTGCTCTTCTTTCTTTCTTGCCACCTATAAAAGATTAAGCGGACTCTTCTGACTGGGCTGACTGAAACTGCAACTTGAATTGTAAATAGACTTTAGGAAAACAGTCTTTTATTTCCACAGTTTGAAGGAAAAATGATTTTGGCTACAACTGTATAGTGGTTTCTTTCATGCAAGCGGAAAAGTTTCTGGATTCTCAGATGGAGTCCTTGAGGTTTAGCTTATGAATATATTTCCTGAGAAGTTTGTTCTTCCCAGGAGCTGACAAGGCAGCAGCTGAGCTACCGGTGGTTGCTTCGTGTTGCCTTCCTCCGTACATCCTTACCTCCCTGCTCATCTCTTCTCTCTCCCTTGCCTTGCCCATGTTCTTTGACTCTGGTGTCAGAATTGACATCATCAAGCAGTGTCACCTTCCTATCCTCACTTTAGAGGAGTGACACAAACTCTGGTTGTCCATGACGAGGTAATGCATTCTGCTCCCACGGTTGCTGAAGAAGTGGCGGTGTGTGGGAGCCTTGGCAAGCAGACCTCTCTGCTCTTGTCCTCTTGACTCGCCGAGTGTAAATATCTGTGGGATAACAAATGGACCGGAAAGCATTTTACAATCCTAGTAAGTGAAAGACGGGAAAGGGGTGAAAGAAACAGCAGGCCTTTCCTGTGCACCTCGCCTTCCTCACTGCCTGGATACAAGGCGGCTGTCTGCACCGTAAATCAGCAAAATTCTGGAAACGGGAATTACTTGCCTGAGAGGAGCTCGGCCTCGTTGAGGGATGTTTGTCCAGATCTGAATGCTTGGTCAAAATCCTCCTCCTTGTGTAAGATACAAGTCTGCTGGAGTTGTGTGGCCAGAAAGGTTTTCTGTTGCTGCAGATAGGTATGTAAGTAGGGAAAAACCAGTAATGTAGGCCAAGCCTAACCTCTGCTGGAACGGACGGAGCGGCTGCCAGTGCGAGTCTACCCTTGCAGCCATCCCTTGCACTGCAGGAGAAATCCCGCACCGGACCTGACCTGGCTGTGGTCACGACCGTTGTGTTTCCCACACACCTTCACAGCTCTCCTGCTGCTCTTCCAGTTTGGCTGTAGCAGAGTTGGGCTGACTCTCACCCATCCCCAAACAGTCGGGGTTTGTGCAAAGCAGCTTGCTTTTTCACCAGCTGCAAAACCAACCGTGCAGGCTGGGGTAACCACAGAGCAGCTCAACTAGTCGGGAGCTGCCACTTTACAATATGCATGAAATTTCATAAGGGGCCTGTGAAACTCCTTCTCGACAAAGAAAATGGCAGGTCTGGTTTGTGCGGGTAAGGAGGAAGAGGGCTCACCCAGGCACGTACGCATATTAGCACGTTCCTGGCTACATCCCTACCTGAGTTTTGAATGTGTTCGTTCAGGGGTGGCGGGTGGGCTTCAGAAGGGAAAGCCTGTGTGCATCCGTGCTCCTGGGGTCTGAAGTAGTCTCTGCCCTTCGTGAAGGCACGTTGTTTAAACTTAGCGTTTGTTTTTCTTGGTGTTTGACCTCATTGTTTGCCTGTGCTAGTAAGGCAACGTCACTTACCTGTGGACCACCTATCCCTTGGAGTATATCTCTCATGCACAGAAAAATGTAATTACGGGCCAGCCACGCAAGAACAGCATAACAGCTGGGAAGGGGCCCAGGGCACAGAGGAGAGGAAAAAAGGAGATGGAGTTTGGATACAAGTCATTGAAGGATGAGTATGCTATAAGAAAGAAAAATATATCTGTAGTTTTGGAAATGCTGAAAGCAGAACAAGAAAAAGTTAGCATAAAATAAGGGAAAAGTGGGAAATCGTGCATGATATGCAACATGTTGAACATAAAAGTTGTGGCTTTTGCATTTGAGTGTTTGAAAATGTTTTGGTTTTGATTTTCTCTTACTTGAGTGCTACTAGTGTATATTCCCCTTGTTCACATTGTTCCTGATAATTTCATGTTGAAAACCAACTTACTCTGCATCTGCTATCTCCTGTTTGGTCAGCAAAGAATTATAAAACATCTCTCTTGGTAGGATAAAAGAGGAGCTCCGTCCATTTTGGTCTCCTTGTGCTCTTCACTCCTCTCCATCCTAACAGAGCTCACATGGGTTCCTGCCCCGCTCCCTAAGGAACCCCCTCCGTGCTGTGCTCGCAGTCTTTCTTTCCTGATGGGACGGGGTGGCCCACGCCTGCTGGGAGGTGCCCCCCACTTGCCAAGGATGAACACCAGCAGGGCGGGGTGGGGAGCGGTGCAGCAGACGTTTTAGGTCCTTTCTGTTGGTGTCACTTCAAGGTCTTTGTGCCTCAGACCCACTTTGTCACTCTGCTTTTGTCTCTTCATCCATCATCCACAGATAGGTCTTTGTGATGGTAGCAGCCAAAGGCTGCTGGGGAGGAAACTCCTTTTCCCTGTTGTTTCCCTTCCTTCCTGCCCTTAGCCTTAAAGGGGGCCGTGATTACGGGGTCGTTTGAGTCCAACATAAACCCATGCTCTGGTGAAAAAAGCCCCAGTCACTGCCCAGCCATGTGGATGTTAGAGCTATGCGAGGGCTGGGCAGGAGTGGGTGGCAGGGAAGCACGAGGACCCTTTCAGCAGCAGCGGGGGGTCACATCGATTGCCATTAATCCTTCCTTTCATCCACGCTCAGGGGTGGGCCAAGGTGAGAACCAGATGCGCTCGTCCTGCCCCCAAATGCCGCGTGGGGAAGAAGGCAGCGGGCAGGAACCCATAGCCGTGATTCCTTTTAAAAAGTATTCCCTGTGTAGATGCAGCCTGGGGTTGGCTTCTGGGCTCACACTCTTGCCTGCACCAGCAGCCGTGAGACTCAGCTACCTGCCTTGCATGCAGGAGCACCATGTGTGGGCCCAGCTTCTCATACATGCCTGGCTCCCATTTCTCTGGGCTGCAGAGCAGTGCTTCCCCTTAATTCTTATGCATCGGCGTTTCAGCTTGAACTTTAGAAATTACCTCTTTTTGTTTATAATAGCTTTTTTTTTTTTTTTTTTTCCTTAATATAGCCAGGAGGTAAGCGATAGAGTCAGAACACAGAATTCAAATGCAGATTCGCAGAGAACTTGTAGGTGACCTTTGTTTTCAGATGTCCGCATCCTCAAATTCTCTAGCATTATACGCAGATTATGGCTCGGTTGCATGTTTTAATGGGCAGATAATTAGATGAGCAATGAACTTTGTGGAAGGCTTTTGTGTAATCCACTGTCTGTGTAAACGGATCTGTTTTGATTAAAAGGTGAGATTATTTTTTTGACAGGTCACTTCTCCCCTTTTCACACCCCACACCCCCCAAGAAAAAGCGTATCGAGGATTATGCTCTATTAAGTGATTGTTCACGATTATTGGAAATGCTGCTTAGCTTTGACATTTATTTAATGGCCATTTATTATCATTTGTGGAAGGAGATGGGGTCAATACAAGTTATGTTGCATTCAAACTACTAAGTGCCTGAGAACTATCTTCTTATCTTCTGTCATTAGTCCTTGCTTTTGAAAAAAGCCTGTAATAGGAAAACTAGGCAATCGTACTATGTCAAATGGAGAACTTAAACTGCTCTACTAGAGTTTCTAAATCCCTGTAGTTACTTAGCAGCTACCAGGCATGCAGGTGAATGCTGAAATGCCTGTTGGGGTCTGTGCTCCCGTGACTGCACGCTGTCAACAAGAAGGGGGTGGGGGGGAGGACTTAAAGCAAGGAAAGTTTCAACTTCCAGAAAGCGCAGCTTGCTAAGTTCGTGTCCTGGAACGGTTGCTGGAAAGTGGCACTGGGGATGCAGTTACATGCCGTGCATCATCGTCAGCTTTGGCCTCCAGATCCAGTCCAGCTTATTTCCTATTTACACGTACACTATTTGTGCAGAGCTTGGAAGGGGTACAGCTCCAGCCCTTTGTTCTCCTTAAGTGCCTTCTCCGTTTTACTTTTTTTTGACACACATTACATCTTCAGCAATGTTAATGCTACACACTGATAAGGAAGCAGAGGAGGTGATTAAGGGGGATGTCTTAGGTAGGTTTAGCCTTCTTGTTGGGCGAACTGTGAAACGAAGGATGCGGTCTGTTACTGCATCTTGGCGGTTACGTTCTGGTTCCAGCTGGTATCAATGTGACAAAGAGTGTGTGTCAAAGACCCACGTGCGGACTAACTTTTGCATCTTCTGCTTATTTGATGTGTACCCAACTTCTTTAACTGACCTCTGCATTATTTTCTGTGTTAACCTTTAACATTAAATTGTACCAGTTGGTTGCATGAGGCCTTTACATGCCCTTTGAAAAGTGTTTCCTATTATTTACGGTTTACAAGTTAGCTTGATTAATATGTGGTTGTATATTGCTTCCATCTGTATCCAAATTTCACACATGAAAAATTCTAAATAATACATCCACGTGTCTCTGGTATGGTGTATTTGTAATAGTAGTGATCTCATCTCTTCTTTGATGTCTCGGCATTCTGCGTTCTCTGGTAAAAGTGATTATATTAAAAGTGATTTCAAGAAGCTGCCAAGAAAGTGAGTGTATTTTGGAAAAGAAAGCATTTGGTTACAGATTTTTAATCATCTCATTAATTGGGTTCTGTGGTGCTTTGTTCTCTTTTCAGCTGTAAGTTACTGGCCTGGGTCACAGATAAGAGAAACAAATGTTGGGACGCTCGATCAGAAGCGATGTTCGTGGGTCCATGCGCAGCCTTACCGCTGGTAACTGTGAGTTAGCAGAGAGCATCCCGCTGAAAGTTTCTCTCTCTTTGCTTGCAGACAGCCGGTCTGATGCGGAGACACTAGCTACAGGAAACGAAGTCTTGGACCTGACCTCCTGCGAGAAGGAACAGCCAGAGGAAATAACAGAGCTACCAGAGAGTGAATGCGGCCCCAAGGAGGAGCAAAAGGCTGACTCCCTTCCGGCAGAAGAGGATGCCGAAGAAAAAGCGGATGGATATGAAGAGGGCCCTGAGGAAGATTCTGTAAGTAACAAAAGTCTTGACCTCAATTTTGCCAGCAAATTAATGGACTTCAAGCTGGCAGAGAGTGACCAGAGTGCAGGCAGGAGTTCTCAGACTGAAAGGAAACATGCCTGTGACATTTGTGGCAAAACCTTCAAGTTTGCTGGCACTCTTAGCCGTCACAAAAAGGCCCACACTCGTGAGGACAGAAAGGATGAAAGGAGCAGTGAGGATGAAAGCAAAAGCATTCAGGATGATGCAGGAGCTCCCTCGATGCAGGAGTCGGGTCTTGAGCAGGAAGAGTCTCCGATGGACTTGAAGGTAGTGGAGTCTCCTGTGGACTGTGAGGCAACAGGAAAGGAGAATGAAGAGAGCGAAAGCATCTCTGAGGGGGAAGGCACAGAGAGAAAGTCCACTGAGAAGAGCAGTGATGACAAAAAACCAAAGACTGATGGGGCTAAGAGTACTGCAAAAGCAGACAAAAGAAAGAAAGTCTGTACTGTGTGCAACAAGCGTTTCTGGTCTCTGCAAGATCTGACGCGACATATGCGGTCTCATACAGGTAAGAGGAGACTTGAGGGCAGAACAGATTACGAGCAGGTCTGCCACCGGACTGAGGCATCTGCTCTGCAGGTGCACCACTGCTGCTAGCACTTGAGGTTGGAGACACTGCTTTTAGTCCTACAGGTATTTGCAAAGTGTCTTCTCTGCCCCAATCCCCCATGCTGCATACAAACCCTGTCAAGGGCACTAGTGGGTAGCGTCAGCACTGCCTTATCTTCAATTCCCAAACTGTTTTTCCCTATGCTTGCTTGCAGAGTTTAGGGGTGAGGGCAAGGATGGAGATCCCTGGGCAGTTGTTCTGTCCAGCTTCTGACTCCCTTCTTGGCATGTCCGTGTGACTCTACCTCTTCCCGGTATTTTGAGGAGTAGTGGAGAAACCTGGCAGTATATGATCAAAGACTTAGTCTCTGAGTGAAAGTTTAGAGAGAGTCTGGTTTTGTCTGATGATCTAAGCCTTTTATGGGTAATGTGCTGGTGACCTGTGTGACCTGCTGCTTGAGTGAAAGGCAAAGCTACAGTGGGCACCCTGCTTTTCATTCAGGCTTGGGCAGGGAAGGTAGAACACAGGTGGTAAAATGCTTGTCCGATGACTTGACTCGGCAGTTAAAATATATGGGATCACTTTATGCGATGGACAGTTTGCAGCGGTAGCACGCAAAGGAGGTGAAGCCGTGAGCCAGCTCAAAAGTGAATTAATCATTCATCCTTATTAGTGTATCCTTACTAATGATGCATTTTACCCGTCAGCGAGCTGCTCTGACATGGGAAGACTGGTGCAGGTTGACATTTTGTATCTTTGGAAGGTGCTCTCTGCTGAAGACAAGATCTTTGTGCTGTAAATGAGGGTGATGTTTAATAAACTACACCAAAGACAAGTGCCTTAACCAAACTTTTTACCCTTCTGAATCATAAATATTAACCGCCTGAGTGCAACACGGACCGGTTTTCTTCTGGCATTGAGCCACAAGTGAAACAGAGGATGGGTCCCATTCTTGTGCTTATTTTCATACTAAATTTGGAAGTCTTGGAATGATGCTAATAATCCAAAATACTGAGCTTTACCCCCAAATGATGCACTGGTGTGTGCCAGTAGAGATTCCCACACCATATGTTTTAATTGTTTTCATTGCATGCTGAGCTACGCACGCCTTGCTGGTACTTTTTTTTCCACCATTTGTTTCTCTGTTTGACACAGGAGGATGTTTTAAGATAGAATAGGTGTTGAATAAGAATGTGGGTCAGTGCTTTCTTCAAATTTAATGAATGCAAATACCACCTATCCTCACTGCTAAATCTCAACGCATGTTCAACGGAGGGTCTTTCCTCAACATGGTGGGTTGACTCCTCCTTCTCTCCTTCCCACTTGTTCGGCTATATTGACAGAATACTGTCAGGCTGTAATGTTGCTTATACTTTGGCTTTAATGGGTGGGTTTTTTTAAAGATAACTGTAAGGTTTTGGAACGTCTTTACTCAGAAGAGGAACGTTTGGGACACGCTGAAGTGTGCAAGAAACCCCTGCCTGCCTGCTGAATGGCAGTCGGACTGGGAATGTTTCATTCTCCCAGTGCAGGCTGCTCCCAGCAAATAGTTGCGGAGTGCTCTGGTGCCGCCTGCCCAAGCGCAGGGTCAGCCACGGCGCTGCATCGGCCACAGCCAAGTGCCAGATGGGCAAAGGCTGCTGGCCGAAAATACTGCCAGGGAGCCGTGCCCTCCCTTGATAGCAGACGCCCAAGCAGGGCACTGGCGAGAAACATTTCCAAGAAGTGTCAGGCTTCCCAGGGGCAGCAGGACCTACTTGCACGTTTCAGCCAGCCACCTCAGTTGGTAATTGGTTTTCTTTCAATGATCCCAAGCATTATTACAAGCGAGAAATGAGCCGCAAGTGTCTTGTTCTGTATGTTCATTGGCACAAGATGGTGCCTTGGTGGAAGTGTAGCGCTGAGCTATCTTTGATAGGTGCAATCGGAAACAGAGAATGAAGCGGTCAGGGTGGGACCTTCTGTTCTTCAGGGCAGACAGCACCTTGGGACACTGTGCTTGGTTGGGACTTTGGGGGAATTTTGTTCGTGGGGCTGTGGTTGCTTTGTTTTCTGATGAGCTCATGCTTAGGAAAGTATTCAAGCATTTCAGGTGCAAAAAGCAGCTCGGAGATCGGAGCAGACTACCTGCTGATGACAGCAGAGGATGTCTGCAGCTGCTCTGTGGCTTAACATTGCAAAATAAGAGGAAGAATTTTGTCCTCCGAGTAGCATTTCTGGAATGGGTGTGAAGAGGTTTTTCAGGGGCTTTCACATGTCACTCCTGTCCTAAAGCACCAGTGGGCTGAGGAGCACCAGCAGCTCTGTAAATAACATCCCAAGGCAGGCATTTTCCACTCAGTCAGTAAATTTTGTTCACCTCTGACAGACTCCTCCTGTCTCCCATGAATGCCTGACAAGTCTAGGTTCTTTAGCTGCTCCGTGTCCGTTTTGAAACATGGTGATACTGTCTTCTGCTTCACAGAAAGAGGAGGGGCTGTTGTGGCCAGGGCAATTCCTGGCAGCTTCTCTTTGACTTTGGTGATTAACTTGCACATTTCACGCTTGCCCATCTGTCAGCGTCTAAGAGAGAGGGAGATGTTTTCTCGTGTGCCGTTCGGTTCAGTTTTTAAGCGCTGTTGACCGCAGTTACCTGAGCGGTACCCTCATCCTTCCATCTCAAGTCTTCTCTCTCCGTGTGTATCAGGGGCTGACCTGCAGCAGGGAGCCCCGTGGTGGGCTGGTTTGACAAAGGCTTTTGAGCTCCAGAGGACGACTGCAAACTTCTTCCAGAAAAGTTGCCGACTAAATTAGATGGGATGCTAACGAGCACCTGGGGCTTATGGTCTTCCTCCCTCCTTAGTGCAGGGCCATACCAAGCTTGTAGAAATCTCGAGTTTTGTTTTTTCATTTGTGCGCCAAGGGATTTATCTGTATTCCTGCCTGCTTGCATGCCATCAGCTAGGTTGCTAGTACAGGAGCAAAAAATCTGCGTAAATGCGACATCCCTGTTCGATACAGGTACTGGATTTCCAAAGTGTAGAGCGTCTTCATGCTGCTTGAAACAAGAGGGAGGTGCGTTTGTGACCTTACGGCTGACTTTGTATTTTAATTCTTTTCTAGGCGAGAGACCGTACAAGTGTCAAACCTGTGAACGGACCTTCACTCTGAAACACAGCCTGGTTCGTCACCAGCGCATACACCAGAAAGTCAAAAATGCCCGAAACCATGGGAAGGAGAGTGACAAGGAGGAGACGCAGTCGAGGTGCGGAGAAGACAGCGAAAATGAGTCTAGTCACAGCGGCACCAACCCCATCTCAGAAAACGAGTGCGACTCCGTGGGGGGCGTGGGTAGCCATACGTCACTCATGGGAAGCGGAAAAGAGTCCCTGGCTGGCACGGCCAAGGACTCCCCCTGCAGAGAGGAGAGGCCGAGCGGGCGAGGAGCCGGCACCTGCCTCGCAGAGCCCACCAAGAGCGCACAGAAGCAGACAGCGAAAGACCAGGAACCTCGGGGTAGCTCCGAGCACGAGAGGCCCTCGGGTTTCATTCAAGACTTGCTGGAGATGCACAACAAAAAGTCTCCCATGAATCACATCCTTGCCTCTGCAGACAGCGCGCCTCAGCTCTTGGGGGTTGAATGACTCGCTAGGAGGTTGGACCCTTCCCAGCACGCAAACTGAAGCCAGCAGAGCAAGGTTTCTGGAGTCTTTGTTTTTGGAAGAGCAACCTACAACTATGGGGAGAGTATGGCAGACTGGACGCGGTGCCATATGCCTTTCAGTATAATAAGACTACAGTATATACTGATTTGAGTGCCTTACTACTTTATTAGATCTTTTGGTATCATAGATTTTTTTCAGAAATGATTTTTTTTTTTTAATATTTTAATGAATTATTTGGAGAGGACCTTTTTCATTTAAGCATTAATGTTACCTTTTGTATTGGTGTGCGTGAGCTTGTTCTTGTATATCTGTGATAGTCGCTGTGTTTGTTCTCTGAGCTGGAAATGGGGGCACTGGGGTGGGAGGCCCTTGGATACCACAGCCAATAACTGGAAGAAAAATTATGTGAATTTCATATGAAATAGTCAGAGGAAATGCAGATGAGACGTTGATGTATCGTTTTTTCTCAGTAGATGTTCTTGCATTTGCCACATGGTGGAGCATTAAGCCTGTTCCAGGCCTGAACAACGTGGCAGTTGAAGGTGTTCAAAGTGGTTCAAGCCAAAAGCAGGAAACACAACGATTTCGACCTCACGCTTGCTTCCACTTTTCAGCATTAGAAATGGTCTTCTGAATCCTAGGGGGTTTTTCTGGGCGTCATGGACTGAGCGTGTATACAGAGAAGAGTTACATAGCAACGTAACCTATGGAAATAACGCACCCGCTGTTATATATGTTTGATTTGCTTCAGTATATTATTATTATTATTATTTTATTATTATTTTATAAATCCATCAGTTCGCTTGTCTCTGCAGTCAGCAGAAACCAATGGGCAATATTTGCCCACGCAGATGCGTAACGCAGCTTGGATCCCCTCTCGACGTGTTTTTGACTTACCGCTTTCACCAGCTCCTCTTCTTATGTTGCAGCTCTTCTACTGTACTTTACATGAAACCCTTCCTCTGACCGGAGAGTCAAACGGAGGCCAGCGAGGTGTCGTCACACCGGTACAGGGGAACATCTCACGCGTGGTGGGGTGCGAGTGCGTGCGTGTGGGTGGGTGCGTGTGCGTGCGTGCGTGTCGGGGGGAGAGGTGTGCGAGAGCGGGGGCCGTGCGAGGCCCCTCCAAGCGCGTAGGAAAGGCACTGCGAGTAGGAGATGAATCTTGTTGCAGTCCCGTTCGGTGGCAGCGTGTGTTACTTACAGAGCAAAGTTACTCCGTCTTCCAGCTGATAAGCGAGCAAGAGAGAAGTGCGAGCCTTACCGTCATCTTGCTACTGTCATGTTCTAGAGCAAGAAAATACTACTGGTAATAAAACTACGGATATGAGACATGTTAAAAATAAATAAAATAAATTAAAAAAAAAAAAAAAAAGAATTCTTCCTGAGATTTTGGGGTTGATGCTTGAAGACTTGAGGTGTGTGTCTAAATTTCATATCAATAATTTAACCCCTTTAATGCTGGCAGCTGGAATTTCTCCGTATGGCTCCTGTTGCCGGCAACAGGTGACGCTCCGGCCACCAATATTGAAGGGGTTAAGTGAAATGTATCCTACTGTAGCTGCGCATTTTTAGGAGTGCCCAGCGTTTTTGTTGTCCGTGTTGTTGTCGTCCTTATTGTTGTTTGTTAATTGTCCTTCAGTCATGACCTCTGGGACAGACAGAGCCATAATAGCATTGCCGGAGCCTCACTG